>JAXCLQ010071528.1:0-11899 GCA_035584115.1 Cedrela odorata
GTATATATATATATATATGTATATATATATATATATGTATATATATGTGTGTACATTTCATGTTCAATAAATAACTGAAAACAATATAGAGATGATCTGCATTCATTTAAATCAACTAAATTGGGATGGTCATACTTTCTCGACCACTACCTTGGCCGACGTAACGACGAAATCCATCAGTGAGCCTGTTATGTACAAAATCCATATACAATGCAATCTTTATAAATAAAAAACCCTAAATCATTTGTTATGCTTTACAAAATCGTTTATTTCTTTATAAAACATATATATTTGAAAACATATAACCCGTCTCACTGATGTTGGCCCGAGTTGTCACTTGGTGATAAAGTGATTGTCTTTATCATCCATCAAATCTATAAGATCCCTATAAAGCCGTCAGGACTTTCCATAGACTCTCTATATAACCGCGCATTCGTACAATGGCTCGTAATGGGATTAACATAACTTAACCTTCCTTATACAACTCCACTATGGCACTAGTAACCTCTACGGCCTCTCATAGGTCTGTCTATTGGTTATAGCCCTATATATATAGTAAATATCTTAGTACACTAGCCATACAATAATATCCGGCCTTAACGGCCTCACATCACCAATATACATGCATTAAAAATATTTTATTTTCAAATTAAAAGTAAACCCATGAAAATCAAAACCCGGCTTCCCCAGCCTTAACATATTCAAACAATGTTTACAAACTTAAATCCATGTTTTGGCCTTCTCGGCCGTTACATGCATGTATATTAAAACATAATTATCAGCAGACCACAGTATACAAATCATTTCCCAATATCATATAATAACAACAGTAACATTTTTATTTCACAATTTAACACACATGCGTACATATAAATATCACATGCATTTCTATTTACATAAATATGTATGTATAAATTTACTCACAATGAGGGGAGGGTAATTACTCCTACTAAGGTTCTTCTCTCGGATTTTCAAAACCTAACGGTACATATGTATAATATTGTGAATTTCATGATTCCATATAGTTAAATCTATATGTACTAAATGCAATGTTTGTAGAAAGCATGTCTAAAAATCTCTTTAATTAACACATATCACTTCTAGAGGCTTAACTAACAACGGCCATTTATCCGATTTCTAGAAATAAAATCCTATGGCTAACTTTTTCTAATTCACATTTTTCAAGCCATATTTCCTCCGCAATACTTTAATTAACATTAATTAACATCATTTAATATTTCTTATGCACAAATTATCGAAATTCTCAATTACTCAAAACTTGTTATACTCATATCATAAGCTAACTTAGTTCACTTAAGCCTTGTTAATGTGTCAATGCATTTGTAAAACTGAATATTATGAAATAACTATTTTACCTTTTAATTTAAAGAACAGGTTTACACACTGTGAGCTGATGTGCAGATATGCGGTTATATAGAGACCCTATGAAAAGTCTTGGCAATTTTATTGAGATTTTATGGACTTGACAGATATATCAAGGATAGTCACTTTATCACCAAGTGACTACTTGGGACCAACATCAGTGAGACTAGTGTTGTTTTCTAATTGCATGTTTTGTAAGAAATAAATGGTTTATAAAGAATGATAAACAATTTTCAATTTTATAAACATTCATTACATATGGTTTTATGCATGAAAATGCTCAATGATGGTTTTCGATGTTACCTCGACTAAGGTAACGATTGGAAAAGTATGGCCAATCCGATTTGATTATTTAAAAGTAAATGTAGACCTAAATTCTGACTTATAAATATTTATTGTACATGAACTGTATATATGTATTTTTGAGCATGATATGAATAGAAAATCCCAATATCAGGATTTTGGAATACGTGTGCATGTATGTATATATGTATATACTTTATTTACTCACTGAGTATATTTGTATACTCATCCCTTACAGTTACAGATTTCAGGTTAAGAGAATTAGTACTCGCAGAGTATGGGGTAGCAGTAGAAAGTCTACAACTCTTCGAGTAAGTTACTTATTTGACTCACATGTGTGAATGTCCCACTGGATGATTGTAAATGAATTTTTATAATACTTTTGTAAATTAAAAGAAAATATAAATGTTTATATTTTGTTTAACACAACTGTAAAATGATTTCTATGATATTATTTTTATTAAATGATATTTGTTGTGGATAAATTGATTATAGAGATCAATTATTTGATGGTGATCCCATGGTTGAGATCTATTATGTATGAATTATTTTCAAGATAAAATGGGTTGACATAAAAGTCTTACAGGCTCTTTTGATATAGTCTGGATGTAGATTATGTATCACGAGGGTTTGTGGCGATTGTCACGGGTAGACCTCAGGTTTGGGGCGTGACAATAACACTTTTTCGTATATACATGTATATGTAATTCAATTGTCTTAAGTTAGATTAAAACAAAAAATGAAAGTCAATTGCTTAAATTGTACATGTATATATACGTAAACATAACTCATTCTGTTTGCTTACCATACATGTATATGCACATAAAACTAACCCATTAGCTATATATATTCTATCCTATTCGGTTTCTTTCATGCTTCTCATTTCAATTTAACAAAACAAAACCAATAAAGGACATGTGAAAAGCATATTTTATACCATACATATATATATATATATATATATACACACACATACAAAACCCTTATACTTTATAACCCTTCACCATTTGGCCACTTCCTCATTTTGCAATGTAAAAACAAAGGCCATTTCAATTGATTTATTTCAATTAGTTACAATGGGCATACCTTACATATACATACATATTTATATAACCCTTAAGCTTTATAATTCATTTTCATTTAGCCAAATCTTCATTTGGCAAAGTTGCATTCACTTAAAACAAAAGTAAAGAGAGAGAGATCGAGAGAAACTAAGGGAGAGAAAGCATGAAGAAAAACCGAGAGTTACATGGGTGATGAATGGTGATCAAATTGAACATGCTGGTGTGACCAAACTGATCTAAGGTGAAGGAAAGCTGATTGGCTGAAGCAATTGAAGGAGAAAAAGCTTGGTTAAAGTGAAGAGTTGATGATGGCCAAATAAAGGGATATGCCAAGAGACCGAGAACTACCAAGCTAAAGGGGAAAGAATTGGCAAATTAGAGTAGAGTTTGTAGCCAAATTTCTATGAAACTAGGAAAGGAGTGGCCGAATAAGTTATAAGGAAGAGAAGTTTGGCTGTGTATGACTGAATTTGGTTGGAATTAGAAGGAAGGATGGTGTTGTAGCTGAATTAAAAAGGAAAAAGGGAGGAAAAGTTGAAATAAGGTAACAATCACGAGGTGTATGGCCATGGTGAAGGAATTTAATCAATTAGAAAGGAGTTTTAGTTGATTAAAGTAAGAGGAAGAAAGAGACCAAGACAAACCAAGAGGAAGGAAGCTAAAATAGTAAAAAGAAAAGCAAAACACAGCAAGTAAAAGGTATAATATGTGTGTTGATTTGTTGTATATATTCAATTGCTATTCGGTGTATGAAATTGTGATATTGTTTGTAATTTGTTGTGGCCAAAATGATGTATCGCATAAACTGAAACATGGGCAGTATTGTTATGTGAGGGCTGTGGATGTTGTTGCAAAAATTGGATATGTGAATTGACGCCGATAAGCTTGAGAAGTGTAAATGTAATGTGAGTGGTGTCGCCAAAAGTTAGAACACGAACTTACGACACCAATGCGCCGCAGCTGTGTGTTCTTATGGTGAGTATTTTGAGTTGATAAAATTATAATATATGAGTGTTATAAGATATGTATGGGGTAGCACA
Source organism: Cedrela odorata (assembly GCA_035584115.1). Lineage (NCBI taxonomy): Eukaryota > Viridiplantae > Streptophyta > Magnoliopsida > Sapindales > Meliaceae > Cedrela > Cedrela odorata. The sequence continues at coordinate 3,791 of JAXCLQ010071528.1, forward strand.
CATAAGCGGAGTGCAGAACAAGTGAGAGTGCTAACAAAACGCATGAGCATAACCCATAGGTAATTTTTGCGTAGGGTTCAATAAAATGAGGATTTCGTGAGTTATAGATTTTGAATTGATAAACCATAAAATGTTATAGAAACTAGACACATAGGGACACGACATAGCTAAAAACCAGGTCAAGATGCTGAGCAATGCAATCCCAAATTGGGTAGAAACCGAGTTGTACTATCAATAGTTTACAGACGACTACACTGAGTATGGTGGCGAAAACCAGTTGTAACTTGAGCGTTTGGACAAGAAATGTGAATCTGCGAGAAGCGGTAGAAACTAAACACATAAAAAAATGTGTCTTAAGAAACTTAGGTTGAGATACCTTACCTGTGTAACGCACCTCAAGGTTGAAATTAGTCGATGCGTAGTGAGCGTCATACAAATGTTTGAAATGAGTAAATTTGGTTTAGTCTTGTGAGTGGGGGGCAGATTAGATGAATAATATAATTATATATTTATTAAGTTACAATGAAAGAATCTAACAAGAAAAATTTAGTGTTGTAGATCGTTAGGCCGATAACTCATCGACCCCACGGTAAATCGAGTAGACTGTAGCCGATACCAGTAAGTGGATGTTTGTTTATATATATCTATATAAATATACATGTGAGTATATGAGAATAATACTGAAAATACATACAAACTTAGCACTAAAAATGTATATAAAACTAGTACTGAAGATGCTTGTGAAACTAGTACTGAGAATGCATATGAAATCAATACTGAAACAAATATTAAACAAATTTATTTATGTGCTTTCAAGATGAGTGAAATGATTGCATAAAATGATCTTGATATATTGTAATTTGATGTTAAAATGAATGATAGTGTTGTATGATTGACATGGCTATAAATGAAAACGATTGGCTATTGTTTGTGTATATTAAGTTGAATATATTATGTTGTGATACAAAATGAAAATGATTGAATATCTTGATCTTGTAAATTGTTGTGTGTAATATGGTTGAGAATTGAAAACAAGGGACAGTGATACCTAACACCTTTAATAATTGAATTATGATTTGGTGTACGGAGGAATGTAACGCCCCAAAGATACCTGCAAATTATTTCTATGTATGTGTGGATAGCAAAACGTAATGCCCCTAATCACCGGTATTATTCAGTGTCTTAAGGGATGGCAATACTTAGCGCGCTAAGCCACTAGTAGACTCACAAGTGTCTTGGGGGATGGCGAAACGTAACGCCCCTAATCACTGGTATTATTCAATGTCTTAAAGGATGGCACCACTTAGTGCCCCAAGCCAAGTTAGATGTACAATATAATTGTATATTTATTTAGTTAGAATGAAAGAATCTAACACAGGAAGTTATATGTTGTAGATCGTTAAGCTGATCGCCTGTCGACCCCACGGTAGATCGAGTAGACTATAGCTGATACCGATAAGTAGGTGTTTGTTTGTATATATGAGAGTATATAATAATAATACTAAAAATGCATATGAACTTAACACTGAAAATGCATATAAAATTAATATTAAGGATGCTTGTGAAAATAGTACTGAGAATGCATATGAAATCAATATTGAAACAAATATGAAACAAACTGATTGATGTGTTTTTAAGATAAGTGAAATAATTGCATAAAATGATCTTGATACGTTGTAATTTGATGTTAGAAAGAATGATGGTGTTGTATAACTAAGATTGGCTATAAATGAAAATGGTTTGCTGTTGTTTGTGTATATTGAGTTGAATATATTATTTTGTGATACAAAATAAAAAGGATTGAATGTCTTGATCTTATGAATTGTTGTGTGTAATGTGGTTGAGAATTGGAAACAAGGGATGGTGATACCTAACACCTCTAATAATTGAATTATGATTTGGTGTACGGCGGAATGTAACGCCCCAAGGATACCTGCAGGTTATTTCTATGTATGTGGGGATAGTAAAACGTAATGTCCCTAATTACCGGTATTATTTAGTGTCTTAAGGGATGGTAATACTTAGCGCGCTAAGCCACTAGTAGACTCACAAGTGTCTTGGGGGATGGCGAAACGTAACGCCCCTAATTACTGGTATTATTCAATGTCTTAAAGGATGGCACCACTTAGCGCCCCAAGCCAAGATTAGATTTACAATATAATTATATATTTATTTAGTTAGAATGAAAGAATCTAACATAGGAAATTATATGTTGTAGATCGTTAAGCTGATCGCCTGTCGACCCTACGGTAGATCGAGTAGACTATAGCTGATACTGATAAATAGGTGTTTGTTTGTATATATGAGAGTATATAATTATAATACTAAAAATGCATATGAAGGGATATTTAGATTTAATATTAAAATGACGTCGTTTTGTTACTTTCAGAAAAAAAAAATCCACAGATACCTGTTGCGAATATCTATCCACACCCGTATCCGTCCTCAACCCTCTATGGGTTTTAATTTATTTTTCAAATCTGTCCTAAACATGCTAGGAGGCATACCAAACCCGTCCCATGAGGGTCGGGTAGTAGCGAATTTGCAGAAAAAATTATCATTCCTATCCATATACAACCAAAATAAATCATAACATCTGATTTATAAAATCAGTGAGAAAATTCATATAATAACTCACTGTTTTGTGTTTAAACATTTGTTTTAATCACAGAAATACATTGAAAATTCTCAAAAATTTGAATATTTAAAGTATGATAAAATGAAACTTATAAAGGCCTGCAAGTCAGTAATTTTCAAAATTTTGTTGAATTAAAAGTAAGTGGCAACCTAAAAGTAAAATTTTAGTAAAATAAAATTGGGTTTTTGACTTAAATGGCCCAAAATATGGGCTCATTTATATTTATGGCCAAATGTTTGCATTTTCGACAACAATACCTTGCTTATTGTTTGTCTGTTAAACATACAAAAAAAATTGAAAATTGAAAATTCTTTCTTTGTAAAACAAACAAGCACTAACTCTCAAAAACACAAAAAATCTAGCCAAAAAACCCTTTAAAATAGTCAATTGAATATGCGACGGGAACTAAGACAAGTGACGATTGAGGTACATGCAACACTGACAAAGCTACAATATCCATAAACATGAATGCTTTCACCTAAAATGAACATCTTAACCCTAGGATCCACCTGTGACAATCGTCACAAATCCTCATAACATACCTTATACCTATAAATGTATCAAGAGAGGCTGTAAAACTTATCTGTAAATATCCAAAACTTGAAAATAGTTCATAATAACAAATTCTCATCCATGGGATCATTAATATCAAAGAATTGATCTCCGTGATCAATTCATCTACATTACATATAAAACTGTTATAAATCAACATAACGAAAATCATTCTCAGTTGAGTTGAATTTACATAAATATTTACATAAACTATCAGGTTTACAAATACATCACAAGAAACCAAATAACACTATCCAGTTGAACACAACCTACAGGTGAGTCAAGAAGACAACCTACGCAGAGCGTCGTATGCTCTCTATTGCTACCATAAACCCAGTGAGAACTAATGCTCCTAACTTGAAAGTTATAATTGTGAGGAGTGAGTATACAATTATACTGAGTGAGTAAATACATATATACACATATACATACATGCCACACACTTTTAAATCATGATATTAGCATTTCATTTATCACATGCTTTAAAATACATATATACCTTTTATTTATAACAATTGAATAATAAAACAATTCATAAGTCTACATTCATTTAAAACACCTAAAACGGGCTAGCCAAACTTTCTTATCCGCTACTTTAGCTTAGGCAACGTCGAAAACTATCAGTGAACCTTTTTCATGCATAAAATCCATGCAATAGGCATTTATAAAACTGAAACTATGTATTATTCTTTATAAATCATTTATTTCTCGTAAAGCATACAATTAGAAAACAACACATGTCTTACTGATATTGGCCCCGAGTAGTCACCTAATGATAGAATGATTGTCCTCTATATCCGTCAATTCCATGAGATCCCTATAAAGTTGTCAGGACTTTTCCTAGGATTTCTATATCACCACTTACATGTATGACATACAGTGGGCTTGCCATGGCCTTTCCTCCTTTTACCAGTCCCATTGCGACCCACTCACCTATGCAGCATCTCATAGATTTGTTCATAGGTTACCCCCCTATATATATAGTAAATAGAACAAGCCCAAAGGCCATATAACAAATTCGGCCTAACTGGCCATATCACTAATATGCATGCATTTCTCAAAACAATTATTTTACACAATGATTTTTAAAACAGTTCAATAAAACAAGCCTTCCCGACCGTCACAGCATGTATAACCAAACAATTTTATCAACAACAGACTATATAAAACCATACATCCTAATATCAATATGAAGTATATAGAAAACATTCATTTAAAATTCTAGTTTACATTTCAAAACATTGATTTAACACACAAGTGTCCATATAAATATCACATGCACTTTATTTACTACTCATGTATGTATAAATTTACTCAAACTAAGGGAGGGTAACCACTCCCACTATGTGTCCTCACACGCAGTCGACCCTTGCGGATTTTCTAAACTTATTACCACACATATATAATAAATTTTACAATTATAACAAATTTAAATACTATGCATTAAATGCAAGATTCATGAAAAATATGTTTAAAGTTCCTTAGTTGACACATGCACATTTCTCGAAGTTTACTAACCGATGCTATTTAACCAATTTCAACAATTGAAATCCCATGGCAGTGAGTGTTCTTAACTCACATTTTTGTCTATAACGTACCACATGCATTCCAAATATTATCTGACAATTATAAAATCACTTCATGTTTCTAATTATCCCAAATTATCACAAGTATCGAAATTCTCTATGCGAAAATCATGAAATCTAATGTGTTCACAATCATGAAATCAAGATCAAAATGATTTAATTGATTTATCTGCAACTTGTTCGAATCCTTAAAAGTTTAAAATAGTCGTTTAAAATGGAAAACCCCAATTTCAAATCAAAACCCTAATTTTCTTTTATGTCATTTCTTGCCTTTTTCAGTCCAAACATAATACCAATCATAGAGAAGTAGACAGTAATCAATTGGGCAATAAAAATCTGCAAGAAATTCGATTAAATTTTAAGGAATTTGGTTGAGAATTGAAGAAGAAATGAAGAAAAAGTGTTCTTTTTTTTTTTTTTTTTTGTGGAGAAGAAATGAAGATCTGAGGTTTATTGGAAAAGAGAGAAACTCTTTTATTCTAATTTGACAAATTTTGTTGAGGCCTTTATTATTTGTAAAAATTTTAAAATTACTTGAAACTTTAGAAAATCTTCATTTTAGTCCTTTATTCACAAAAACAGGGTTTACATAAAATATATCTAAATTATTATTATTATTATTTTGCTATTGATATGATTTAAGGTTAGCAAATGATTAAAAATCAAAGTGGTATAGTTTCTAGGCATGATTTTTGTGGCTATGATGTATTTGAATGTGATTGAATAGGAGATGAACAGTCATAATCTCTACGAAATTCGTCGAGGGTGCAATAAAATTTGTAGCTCCCTTGAAATTCATCGAAGGTGAGATGAAATTCGTCGATCTAGTTGAGGGATCATAATGTTTACAATCTAGTCTCATTGAAATGGCTTTAGATCCATCACATGTCTTATATGATATAAGTAGTGATGATGAACAATGGATTTTGAAAATCTATAGTTCTTCAGAAGCTGACAACTGTGGTTTGTGGGATATTTCTAAGGAGCTATTTGAGAAGATAATGGATGTGTTTGAAAAGGCTTCATATTCTCAAGAATCAATTCACATATGATGAAATAGAAGAGCTTATGACTTGAATTGGTTCCATGGAAGCTATTAAAGTAATCTATAAGCATTGGCAGCAAAAGAGACAAAAGGGAATGCCTTTAATCATGTATCTACAGGTAACTTGAGAGTTAATTATTTGTTATCTCTCAAGATTTTATTTCTTTGAGGTTAATGGTTATGTATTTTTTTGCCATTGTATGATATAAACAATTTGAGATTGCTTGTGATGTCTTTGGTTCATTTTAATATCAATTACTTAACCTTGAATGCATTTTGGGGTCTCTTTGGTATCTGAATAATTGTCCTTTCTCCATTCTAAAAGTAGGAAGTGCAATTTATTCTAAAAGAGAAATATGTAACATAGAGAGCAATGTGAAGATGTAGAGTAGTGCAAACTGGGTACGTTTGTTCTCTATTTAATCAGGAAGGGAAAAAAATGGAGCAAACCGAATAATTTTGGTGAATTTACATTTTGTCAATGATCCTTAGTAATTCACGAGTTATAAATATAGTCTGCTTTTTTTTTTATGTGATTATGTACAATCTCTAAATCAGGTTTGGTTACACCTTGCATTAGTCTCCCCCTTTTCTCTTTTTTATTTTTATTTTTAGAGAGAGGGCATGGGGATTGGTGAGGACTATCAATCACATATTACTTTATGTTTTTACTTATTTTACAGCAGATTTAAAACAAAATTCAATGCTAACTTTTGTTGGAGTTTTGATATTAGTTCTAATGGTTCAATCTGATTAATATTTTTAAAAGATTCAAGGCGTGTTTAATAGAGATATTATATGTTTGATAATCAACATTTTCCTTGTTACACAAAAAGATTTGGATTATGTAATGCAATCTGACCTGCTCATGGAATGTTGTTAGAAAATACAATATATATATATATATATATATATGTAGGTAAATATATTGTTAATAGTAGTATTACATGTAATTTAAGTGCTACTGCCTATTAGTTTTAGTTTTCTTGTTATAGGTAATCCCTCTTATTACATGAATAGCCCCTCATACGTGATACCTGGGTTACTACTAGTATGCAGAAAATTAACATAAAAAATTCAAAACTTATTTTTTTTAAATATTTTTTACTTATTGTATTCATTTATTTATTTGGCTAATGATCTTCGCAATTTGAGGTGTTATGTTGTCTGATGCAAAAAATTTCTAGTGTTGTGGAGGGTTCACTTGAAGATTATGAAGGGTCTGCCCCTTATTGTCTTGTATCATCTTTGACTTCTTCTTCTTGTTCGTTTTCTAGATTATATCTACTAGTTTTTATGAATAAAAAACTGGATTTAAGACTAAGTATGGATTGTATGAATGGCTAGTCATGCTATTTGGTTTAACGAATGCTCCTAGTACTTTTATGCGGTTAATGAATAATGTATTATGTGCTTTCATAGAAAATTTTGTGGTAGTCTACTTTGATGACGTTTTAGTGTATACTAAATCCTTGCATAAGCATATGAATTATTTGAAATATGTTTTAGATGTGCTTAGGAAAGAGAAAATTATCTGTCAACCTTAAAAAGTATACCTTTTGCATTGATAGAGTGGTTTTCTTGTGTTATATTGTGAGTGTAAATGGTATTGAGGTAGTTAAGGAAAATGTGAAAGCTATTAAGGAGTGGCCAACACCTAAGTCTATTTATGAGATTTGGAGTTTTCATAACTTGGCTAGTTTTTATAGGTGTTTTGTGGTAGATTTTAGCACTATAGCCGCACCTTTGATTGTTGTAGTGAAAAAGAATGTAGGATTTAAATGGGGTGAGGAACAAGAGAGGGCATTTAATTTGATTAAAGAAAAATTTTATTCTGCTCCATTATTATTTTTGCCTAATTTTACTAGTACTTTTGATATTGAATGTGATGTTTCTAGAATTGATATAAATGCCATGTTGATGCAGGAAAAACTTTCAATAGCATTCTTTAGTGAGAAATTGAGCAGAGTGTTATTGAACTATTCTACCTATGATAAGAAGTTGTACGCCTTAGTGCGCTCTTTGGAGACATGACAGCATTACCTATAGCCAAAAGAGTTTGTGATTTATATCGATCATGAGTCTTTAAAGCACTTGAAGGGGCAAGTCAAGCTGAGTCGCAGACAGCGAAGTGGCTAGAATTCATCGAGACATTTCCATATGTGATTAAGAACAAGCAAGGTAAAGACAATATGGTTGCTGATGTACTGTTGATAACTCTATTTTTATAGTATTATTTTATCTGTTTAAACTTGAATTTTAACTTATATATTGTTGATTTTGTTTTT
>JAXCLQ010071530.1:0-11894 GCA_035584115.1 Cedrela odorata
GGGCTTGCATAATTGGGTTTGGGCCTAATGAAATAAATTAGGCCCAATACATATATATATAATATAAATTAAGCCCAATGCATATATATTACTAAATTAAGCCCAAAACATATATATATATATATATATACATATATATATATATATATTCTTAGCCTACTTAGATTTTATTTTTAATTCATAATTTTAAAATTTCAAAAATAACCTTGTTAACTGTAAAATTTCCATTTCATGTCTACTACATTTTCCAAACTTACAAAACTAGGCTCATATATCTACAAAAGAAATCACAAGTGTTACACAACACTTTATAAATTTCTAACTTAGATTTATTACCATAATTACGCTATTCCATCATCTCATATTTACTTATACATATACACATATATATGCTTATTATGACAATTTTCGAAAACAAAACACATTTGGTATAACATTTTCGAATTCATTAAATGTTGTGATTTTCCGCCGATTCATTTTCCAACACATCGACATAATCAAATTCCAATACTCCCAAATATTTCAAACAAACTCGGCCTACCGAAATTGCCAAGATTCAATTTCACTTTCATAATTACGCCATTCCAAATTCCACAATTAACGCAATTTATACACACACACACACACATATATATATGTATATATTTACTACTACACTTCCATTCTTTTTTCCATCATTTAATTCTCTACCAACTAACACAATAACCATTTCTCATTCAAAGCCCTACATACACATTAATAATATAAATTTCTAATTTCTTAACTACAATTCAACATCATTAATATAATCTTAGCCATCTCTAATTTTCCTAATTATCCCTTAACATTAATGACATAATTGTTATTAGCCATATCTAATTTCCTACTACAATTTAACATTCATATCATAAATTCTAATAAAATTCACCCAATTTTGTTAATTTCCAAACATTTCTAATTTCTTAGCATTAATAACATGAGTGGTACATATGTTGTGAACATGACATATACATAAAAATAACACTTTATAACCACTATCACCATATTCTTTTTACCATTTCTAGCTTCCACCAATTCATACCATCACAACCACATAGCAATAAAACTCCCATCAATTTACACCGTTACAATAATATAATAATAAACTTCTACCAATTTTCCATCATCACAACAACATAATAATAATGATTTCTACCAATTTTCCATAATCACAACAACATAATAATAATAATTTCTACCAATTTTTCATCATCACAACAACATAATAATAATAATTTTCATTTATAATTTTCTATTATCGCATGAAAATGTAAAATCTATAATTATTCTAAGCACTTAATAATAAAAACTCAAATGAAAAAACTTTAAAAACTCGCCAATTTCCCCTTTCTTCTCTTCTTTCTCTTCTTTTCTCTCTTTCCCATCTTTCCTTCTCAAATGCCTTATACTTATACACTTTTTTTCCTTTTCAATTCGAAAAACATCACTTATTTTGTTTAAGTATAATGACTTAATACTTGGATGGCTTAGATTAACTCACTCAATTCAAGAGCTCTCTTTTTTCCACCCAATTTTCATCAATTATTAATTAATTTCAATTTCTTAAAACACATAGAGGGCTAAGATTGTTTCAATTAAATCCAATGGCCATCATTTAGCCACCACATTTTTCACTAACTTAGCTTTTTCTTCCTTATACAAATTTACAAACAAGCGTAAAATTGTGACAAGTGGATGGCTAAGATTTAAAGCAAATGGATGGCTTGGATTTTGTAGAGACATTTGATAAAACTTAATATTTTATTCATTTGTTCATTTATCTTAATTTATTATATACACATATATATATATATATATATTTGGGCTTGGGTTTGGGCTTGCATACTTGGGCTTAGACATAATTAACTAGGCTAGGGCCTAGCTAATTAAATTTGGGCTTAGTTAATTGGATATGGGCCTAATTAATTAATTTGAGCCCAAAATATATTTATATATATATATATATTATATTCTTGGCCCACTTAATATTATTTTAATTCATAATCTAAAATTTCAAAAATACCCTTACTAGTAATAAAATTTTCATTTCTGCCCTTCATCTCTACTACATTTTTCAAACTTACAAAAATAGCCTCATACATTTACCTTATATCATTGTTTAATAACTATGAGTTCTACAAAGAAAATCACAGGTGTTACAGAGTTAGATATGAATAATGTTCTATATGTGTTTAAAATGAATATTGTTATTATCATATTGTTGTAATTGTGTAAATTGGTGTGAGTTTTATTATGTTATGATAATAATAAAAATTGGTAGAAATTAAAACATGTGTAGGTCATGAATAAATTGTAGTAGGAATTAAAGATGAACAAATTCATGTTTTAATACCTCATTGTAGTAGGAAATTGTTATGGATAAATTAATATTATTTGTTCTAAATTGTAGTAGGAATTAGAGAGGGATAAAATTGATATTATTAATGATTAATTGTAGTGTGAAATTTGGAAATGGTATTGTGTTAATGTTATATAGTGTTTTAAATGAAAAATAGATATTGTGCTAATTGGTGGAAAATTGAATGATGAAAAAAAGAATGGAAGTGTAGTAATAAATATATATGCGTGTGTGTGTGTGTGTGTGTGTGTGTAAATGGATGCTACTTGTGGATTTGAATAGCGTGGTTGTGAATTGGCATTAAATCTTGATGATTTTGGTAGGCCAAGTTTGTATGTAATGATTAGGAGTATTTAAAGTTTTATAATGCGGATGTTGTCAGAAAATGAATTAACAAAAAACAACAACACTAGATGAATTAGAAAATTTTTTGCCAAATGTGTGTTTCTGAAAGTTATATATGTACAAGTATAGATGTGTAAAAAATGATAGAATGGTGTGAATATAGTAATAAGTCTATATTATGAATTCATAAAGTGTCAAGTTCGGGAAATGTGAATGTCGTAGGAATGTAGCGACAAGTATAAATGTGTGACTAAAATAGATTGTGTTAATTTGTTTTAGGTAAGCAACATTAATATAAGAACATACTCGGAAAGAGCGGGAATAAAAATAAGTAGATCATGTATGCATTTTAATGTTTTGAAACTTTGCAATATTCAATATTCGATATAATGATGAAAAATATAATTTTAATGTTTGGTATGCCAATGCGATTTTATGAGATGATTAGTGAAATGTTTGTGAATTTGAATGTTTATACCGATATCGCATTTACAAAATAATTATGAAATGTTGTCGATGTGTAAAATATTTGAATAAAATACATGTTCTGGCTTGGTCATTAGTACGTTATTCTAACCTAACTGAGTCTCGTGTTAAATACGAGGCTTGCAGGCTAGTAAGAATTTTGTTTAACGTGTCGTGTGCATTTCGGTTATATGAATATAAAAATGACCGCTATATGCGAAACACGTAATTACGTTCTGAAACTAGATCACCATGGGTGCAGGTGACACTAACTAACTGAGCCGTTTTGAATGTGTGCATATTATATGAATAAATTCTATGTGTTTGAAAAAGTTCGAAAATGCTTTAATTATTTAAATTTTTATATTATGTTCTGCATCGACATATAAAAACATGAGTGATATGCTTACTAAGATTTGTGTCTCACTTTTTATTGAAAAATTTTATTTTTCAAATAATAGCACATAGAGATGACAAGAGACGTAAACGAGGGTATTAAGCATACTCTCAAGTTTTTGGATATATGTAATTATAAGTTAGCTAAGTAATGTGTAAAGAGTTGTATGCATAATAAATTTTATAAATTGAACTATGTAGAACTTGTGTAATAAAAGTAGTGCATTGTATATTAAATATAAGATTGGTATTTAAGGTTAAAAGTAAGTAAAGGGGTGTGACAGGTTTGATGTTCGTGAGCACTAGCGTAAACGAAAGGTCATTCGTGCGCTACTTGACACAGGAGCAATGTACAAGTTCGTGTCAAAAACTGAGGCCAAACGCCTAAGTCTCAAGGTGACTGGTAAAAGAGACACCATTAAGGCAGTAAACTCACCCACGAAATCAATTCTTGGCATCACCAAAGCTGTCCCAACAAGTATGGGAACTTGTCAAGGGAAGTTAGACTTCTCTATCGTGTCCATAGATGACTTTCATGTCGTCATTGGCATGAAATTCTTCAATCCAAGTCCATGCCTTTCCATTACCAGCCACTAACTCCCTCAACATCTTCGATAGGAGTAAAGTATGCATGGTTCAGACATAACGCATGGACAGGCTAGAGGCCAAAGCATTGTCCGCCATGCAGTTCAAGAAGGGTTTACAACATGACCCTAGCTACTTGGTCTCTCTTCAATACCTCAACGATGGAGAACACGTCAGAATCCCTAATGACCCTCTACCAACCGAGGTACAAATAGTCCTTAAAGAGTTCAAGGATATGATGTCGCAAGAACTCCCAAAAAAAGCTCCCACCAAGGTCTGAAATAGATCATCAAATCGAATTGGAGCCTGGTGCCAAGCCACCTGCCATGGCACTTTACCGCATGGCGCCTCCTAAACTAGAGGAATTTGTATTGGTCTTACCCAACCACACCAAACATTTCGAGGTACACATAGATGCATTAGATTTCACTATAAGAGGGTTCCTCATGCAAGAAAGACACCTCACTAGAGTCGCAAGCTAAATGACAAGGAGAGGAAATATCTCGTGCATGATAAGGAGATGACTGCGATCATCCATTGCTTGCGAATATGGTGACATTACTTGCTTAGAAGCCAGTTCATGTTCAAGACTGACAATATGGCAACGAATTACTTCTGAAATCATAAGAAACTCAACCCCAAGCAAGCACGCCGGTAAGATTTCTTGGGAAAATCCGACTATGTCATGGAGTACAAGCCTAGTCGAGCTAATGTCGTAACTAATGCATTGAGCCGCAAAGTAGAGTTTGCCAACATTAGTCCGCCCAAATACAACATGAGTGAAGAAAGACCTATGGCAATTCCCAAACAAAGTCAAAGTATACAACCAAGGCAAACTTGAAGTGGCATCAAAGACTTAGGTAGGGGAGGATGTCACAAACCTCCCATAAACAAGTAGATTTTTTTCAACTCGCCGCAAGCATTTGAAAGTGTAAGTATACTTCTCAATCATTCCGAATTTTTCTAGAACACTCTGAAACCTTCCAAAGAATCTCGGAACCCTTTAGAATATTTTGAAACCTTCTAGAATCTCTAGTGTGTTCCAAAAGACTCTAGAACATCGTAGATAACTCTAAGACCACTTGTAAACCCTAGAGAATTCTAGAATACATATATAGAACCCACAAAATTTGATATAAACTAAGGTTACTAAATTTTCGCATTAATGATACAATTTCGACATATTAGATTGTGAGAGAATTTATTTAAGTTATGTACATAAAGATAACTTGAAATTGAGGCATAGAATGTAATATATATCTAAGCATGTGATTATTATTAATATTTTCAAGATTTTTAATATTGATAAGGCATTAATTTCATTAAGTGTTGGTGTTGTAGGAAATTTACATGAAGAAATAAGTCTTGAAATTTAATTTAATAAAGTTAATTGATTTTGGACCAAGCATTACTTATATATATATATATATATATATAGATACACATCATTATAAATCAAGCCTAAATTTAAGTTTTAATCAAACCCAAAAATAATTTATGTTAAGCATAATTCAAGCCCAACTTAAGCTAGATTAAGGCCCAACATTTTAATCAAGCCCAAGCCCAAATTGGTTGTATTTAGTTTAGTCTCCACAATGCTAGAATTCTCAACAATTATCTAGAAAAATTTAGACAAAAAGAAAGCAAAGAGAGACAAGAAGAAGGAAAAACCATGTAAACCAAAAGGGGAGAAGAAAAAAAAGAGAGAAAAGGGAGGAAAGAAAAGAAGAAGAAAGGAAAAGAGGAAGAGAATAGTGACAGAAAAGTGAAGAGGGAAAGAGAAAAGAGAGAAGGAAAGGTGAAGAAGAGAGAAAGAGCAAAAGAGAAGAGAAGGATGCTTGGTTTCTAGCAAAGTGGGTAAGTATATATGTACTTGTTAATGATTTTAAACTCTTGGTTGTGTTTTGTATTTATTTTATGTTGAAATTGTGAAGAAAATGAATTTTTGGATTGTTTGAAAAGTATGAATGTAGTAAATGATTTATACATGTATGTGTGTAAATAGTTTTGATGTCATATGAGGAAACTAGAGTGAAACCATGCGTAGTGTTGGTAAGAAATATTGATGGTGAGCAAAAACGTGTAGGGCAGCGTATATGTGTTGATATGGTTAAGTTATGGCTATGTTTTATTGCTAGGAACATGTAAGTTTGAAGTGTGTTTAGGTGTCTTTGTGGTGGCTGGATTGTGTTTGAACTTTTGAATTTGCAATTTTAAATTAGTGCATGTCAGTTTCTGGAATTTTTGAACAAGACTCAAAAAATCAAAGATAGAATGAGTTTCGGATATCCAAATACCAAACCATAAAATTTTTGTAAATTGGACACAGAGGGATAACATATCCAAAATTCAGGTCAATCTGAGCAAAAATGTGTTTCCAGTGAAAATTGGAACTTGCTGCCCTGTTTAACCCCTACTTCCTGTCTTATTGCGTCATGTGTAGTAATTCGCTTATAACTTGAGCATTCGGATTCAGAATTCGAATCCGTAAATGTGGTAGAAACTAAAATGGAATATGTCATCAAAAATTTAGGTTGAGATTGGTTGCCAGTTTTGTACGGTATAAGTTTGAAACCGCTCCCTATATAGTCAAGTGTCACTTAGAGCAATTTTTATTTTGTCACTCGGGGGAAATTTCAAATTTGGATTCCGTAGAAATTCAAATCATTTTAGTTTTTTATTGGGGTAAAGTATATTTGTATAATATATTTGATTATTTGTCAATTTATGGTTGTAAAACCTAACGGTAGTTGTGCACTATAGATCGTCAGCACAAGCATCCGTCGATCATGTCTTAAATCGGATAGGCTTGACCAAAACCAGTGAGTAGATAATGTGTTTTTAAAGCTTTTAAATAAATAAATTCACATGTTTAATCGTTTCATCGAGTTATGAAAATTGCATTGATTTACGAAAGATTCAAATGTTTAATTATTTTATTAATTTATAAAATTTGAATGTATTTCAAGTATGAATTCTATATGTCATGAGTAAAAGTAAGTTTAGAAACTGTGTTTAAATATTCATGAACTATTTTTTGTGGATGGATTGATTTAAGATGAATTGATTTTTGTGATGACATGTGATAAACATAATGAAAAACGTTATACATTTTTTCATGATTTGAACTTAGGGTCCACATGTGACAACTGCCACAGACACTAGAGACTTTTTTTAATCTCTAAACATGTCTTTCAGTCCTGTAAAGTTGTTTGGGTACCTATCCCTGTATGATTAACAATATACTATTGTCTCTCCGAGACATTTTTAAATCATTTCACAAATAAAAATTATATTTAATTTAAAATACATACAGGGTACATATCAAATTACTTTATTTCAAACTCATGATTATATACATACAAATTTTTATGAAGTCAAACCCAGTGAACTAATCTAGACAGTCTGTGAGTCGAGGATCACGATGATACCTGAGGGCGTTACACCCTTAATAGATCACCATTACTCGTACAAAACACTTTTCTATTCTCGATCTCTTGAAACTGAAAGGTGAGGGGGTGAGTATATGGGGATATACTCCATGAACGGATAAAAATATAATTTTTAGAAAATTATTTGTAAATTCACGTAAAATAATTTATTTTAATAAAATCATGGCCTGTTATTTGCAATCATCAAGTTGGCTCCCTTTCTCAGTGGTTACCTTGGCCGTGATAACCCTGAGACCGTTAGTGAATTTTATGCAAGGAAAAACAATGCTCATTTAATAAAACAATTCTTTTTAAAATACGAATGCATACTAGTTATTTAAAAACTAGCCCACCCCTAACGTTGGCCTCGAGTAGTCATGTGATAATAGTCATAACTGTCCTCGTCAATTCCACAAGTGGGCAAACTCCATATCATCATCCACCCATACAACTGCCCCACCTGTGGCACACTCACCTAGGCGGCCTCTCATAGGTCCATCTCGAGACTACTTCCCTATAGCTACAGTCACATACCAACCTGGCTTTCCGACCATATCATCAACATAAAGCTACAATCAAATTCATTTACATAAACATTTATAATCATTTTATTTTTAACATCATTGCAAGCCATGCATTTTCAATAGTAAACCTAGCCTCCTAGCCAATCACATATTCATTCAAACCACAGGCTATTCATATTTAATTCAAATCAATGATAAATAAACCATTCCGTAATTCATAAAACCATAAGTTCCATAAAGTTTTTCAAATGTAGGAAAACGAGTAAAAATAATTTCACTCACTGAAAAAGGGAAAGGTCACCACTCCCATACTAATCCTCAAACCTAGTATGTCCCTCTCCCGAGAGCTCGGCGCCTAATATCACACATGTGTAATATAATGAATTCCAAGATCCTAAATTATTAATATTTATGCATTAAATAAAATGTTCATGGTCATCAAGTCTATAATTCCTTAATATGACACATATAACTTTACGAGGCATTCTAACGAGGGTCATTTAACTGATTTCCAACAACGAAATCCCATTACCATAGTTATTCCAATTTCTGCATTTTCATTTAAAAAGGGTTTACGCATCCTTAGAAATATTTAACATTTATTTACTCTTATATATTTTCAATTACCTCAGTTCAACTCAATTCTACATTTTCTACGCATCAATCAAGGTAAACTTTCGGGTAAACAGTAAACCCTAGAATTTCAATATGTTCAAATCCTTAAAATTGAATTTAAAATGGGCTTATAGGCTTACTTTTAGCTTGTAGAAGTCGATGTAAACTTCGCATTAGCATTTAAACACGAAACTCCCAAATTGATTTGAAACCCTAAATCCTTCCCATACTCTTCCTTGCTATTTCAAACTAAAAAGTTAAGGGATTGGCCTTGATTTGTGAGGAAATCTGTTAGAAAGAGTGAAAGAAGAGTGTGTTTAGAGAGAAAAAGGTAAAGGGATGAATGAAGAACTCACTAAAAGGTTTTCCCCTCTTGGGTATTTATAATAGTGGGCAAAAATACCAAATTATCCATCAAATTTTACTAAATTTGTATCATATATCGATACTTTTGGACTAGGTATCGATACTTTTGGGCTTGGTATCAATAACTTTTGTAACACCTGCAATTTCCTTTGTATAACTCATAATTACTAAACAATTATATAAAGTAAATGTATAAGGGTATTTTTGTAAGTTTGAAAAATGTAGTAGACATGAAGGGTAGAAATAAAAATTTTATTGTTAACAATGTTATTTTTAAAATTTTAGATTATAAATTAAAATAAAATTAAGTGGGCTAAGAATAATATATATATATATATATTGGGTCTAATTTAATTAGGCCCAAACCTAATTAGTTGGCCCAAACCTAAGTAGTTAGGCCCAGGCCCAATTAATTATGTCTAAACCCAATTATTTAAGTCCAAGCCCAAGTTTATATATATGTATATAATAAAGTAAAATAAATAAATAAATGAATAAAATATTAAGTTTTGACCAAAATTCTCTACATAATCCTAACCATCCATTTGCTTTAATCTAAACCATCCACTTGGCACAATTCTAAGTTTGTTTGGTAAGATGAATAAGAATGAAAATAAATGTTAAGTTAGTGGAAAATGAGGTGGCAAAAAGATTGACTTGACCCACACTAGTTTACACACATTATCTGTACATGTACATGATTTCAAAAAATAGCAAAATGTTAATTACATTATGTTTAAATGTAGGACTCCCTACTATGCATGATAGACTTAACCCACACTAGTGACTGCAGCACTGGCTCCCCTATATTCTCGTTACAAGTCTCCATAGAAATCAGTATGGCTCACCAATATGGACGGTCCTACAAAACTAGAAAGTGAAGGGGGTCATATCTTTTAAAAGACCTAGTGAGTGAAGCTAAAAACATTTAAATTAAATAGTTAGAAAATTAAATAAATAATCTAAAATAAATCTTGTTATAAAAATCTACTAAACTGAAGTAAAAGTATTACACCTGTTTCTTACTAACTGCAAATACATACTTACATTCCTTATATACAATGTTATTCTTTTATTTACACAAAACTTAAATATTTCTAGTCAACAGTTTTTTTTTCTTTATACATACAAGTGTACATATAATACAACTCTTTATAATACGACTCTTTATAATACAAATATATTATCAACTTCATATCCAACAATATCCATACTAACCTACAAGTCTATACACATTACTTAGCTAATCTACAAATTACATATATCAAAAATAAAACTACGAATACGCCTAACATCCTCGCTTGCATACTCGGTCATCCTTATGTGCTATTATCTGAAAAATAAATTTTTCAACAAATGGTAAGATAAACATCTCAGCAAGTAAATCATGCAAGTGTGATATGCCGATGCAGTGTAAAATATAAGAGCTTAAACAATCAAAACATTTTCAAACAAGTTCATTTAAAATACAAACGTATTCAAAACGACTTAGTCAATTAGTGTCACCTGCACCTACGGTAACTTGGTCACAGAATGTGATCACATGTTCTGCATTAAGCGATCATTCACATTTACATATAACAGAAGAGCGCAAGATGCGCTAAACAGAATTCTTACTAGCCTACAAACCTAGCCTTTAACACGAGATCCGGCTAGATCATAATAACTTAACTAATAACTAAGCTATAAAATATATTTTTTTCAAACATTTCACACATCACCAACATTATTTATTTATTTTCTAAATGTGATATCGGCGTAAACATTCAAATTCATAAACATTTCATAAAGTTTAATTGGCATACCAACATGTACAAATCACATTTCATCAAACATCGAATATCGCATAATTTTCAAAACATTAAAATGCATGCACAATCTACTTACATTTTTTTCCGCTCTTCCCAAGTATGTTCTTACGTTAATGGTCCGTACCTAAAAACAAATTAATACCACCTATTTCAGTTACGCATTCATACTCATCATTACCTACCTACGACATCTACATATCCCAAAAATGATACTTAATGAATTCCTAAAACATGCCCATCATCATATTTACTTCATTTACTATTCTATATATACCTATACATACATATAACTAGATATGTATATTACAACAATTTCTGAAAACAAAACACATTTGGCGTACATTTCCAAAATCATTACATGTTACCATTCTCATCAATTCATTTTCCACTCATCCACATTATCAAAACCCAAACACTCCTAGATATTTCAAACAAACTCGGCCTATCGAAATTACCGAGATTCGATCCAATTCCACCACTCACCATCTCAAATCCACAAATAACAATTTAAGTCATCATAAACACATATTACACATTACTTACAATTTAACATTAATATCACTATTTTTAATAAAACTTAATCAATTTTATAATGTGCTAAACATCCTATCTTTTTAATTGCAAGTTCATGTTATTAACTTAAGTGTTACAAATATTATAAACATTATATACATATATTAATAACAATTACACTAACCACCACCATATTCTAATTTCTACCAATTCTTACAATGACACACACATACATGATAGCCACCAATTCTACTAATTTAAAATGCTATATACATTAACACAATTCCATTTCCAACTTCAACTCTTCAATTTAACATTAATTAAATCAATTTGTCTATTTTAAATTCCCAACTATCATTTAGCATTACTAGTATAAACTTGTCCATTTTTAATTCTTACTAATTACATATGAACATTAATAATATGAATTTTAACCATAGCTTAGTTTCTTACTTTAATTAGCACT
>JAXCLQ010071531.1:0-11889 GCA_035584115.1 Cedrela odorata
ATATTGGAGGTTAATTGGGTGGTGTCACTTACCCAAAATAATAATAATAATAATAATAATAATAATAATAATAATAATAATAATAATAATAATAATAATAAATAAATAAATAAATAAATAAGAAAAAAAGATTGAAGTACTAAGGTTTTAATTTTCATTCAATTTTTTTAGATGTCAGAGATTTAAAAATATTATATTATATATAGTTAGGTAAGTAATAGGTAAAAATAATCTTTAGTTAATGTTTTTTAATTAATATTAAATTTAATAATTATTTTTTATAAATTTATTATAATTATGGTCCACACGCCGAAATAAGCATATCCCTAAAGACTAACTGGGCCTAACAAAAATTTATGGGCCTTAACCCGATTCGGCCTGCAAAATCACATGGCTTGAATTCTGTGGACCCGGTCCGTTTGACGCATATATTATTTCAAAAAAAAATATACTGAGTACGTAGCAGAGAAGCAAGTACACTGTACAGCTACGCTTCACAGCTCTCAGAATTTAAATTCCATGGAGTTTCTGGTTATGGTTAACGACGGAGGCCCTTTCTACTTGTAGGCTGCGCTGGATGATCACTGTTTGTTTGAAAGTCTTCAGATTTTCATTCTAATACTTTTTGTTACTTCAAAACTAAGAAAAACCCTCATCAAAACAAAACTCACAAGCATTTGTTTGCCGTTAAAATCACTTTCCAGTAAAAGGAAATAAGACTTTTTAGCAAATAACTGTATACCCTAATCCATACTCATCGCAATCTCGCCGGCGGATGTCCACGGCGGCGGCGGAATTCCAATCTCCCTTCTTTGCGAAACCCTCGACCTGTGTTCAAAGCTCTAGTGTTAACCCTAATTCAAACCCATTTTCTTCTACAAATGATCACTCATACAATGAATCAAGTGCCACTAACTCTAGTTATTCTTCTGGTTTAGATAACGCAAACGGATTCGGTTTTTGTATAGGCGTCGGTATCGGTAATGGAAACGGCTTCGTTCCGCAGTCCGGGTCGCGAGTCGGGTCGGGTCGGCCCAGAGTGAGGTTGGTGAAGGTGAGGAAGCATGTAGGGAAGTCGAGGACTATCGTGAGCGAGACCGAGACTGGGTTTGGATTTAACCCGTTTCGATCAATGGGTGAGGATTCTGGTCCAATGAATAATTGTAATGCTGATTCATCATTTTCAAATAAGGGGGTTATGGAGAACGCTAATAAAGTGAGTAATGAAGGTAGTATATCAAATGAGTTTTGATTTGTGAATAATGAGAATGCGGGTTTTGTGTTTGGTGCTAATGGGAGTAATGTTGGACTAGACTTCAACAAGGAAACGAGAGACACTAGTGAATGTACAGTGAAATCGGGTTCAGGTTGTGAGGGACAGATGTAGTCGGAGAATGAACATGAACAAGAGTGTGGGAATGATAGTAATGTGAGGTGTCAGTTTGGTGCTGGTGGAAATGATTTGTGTTTGAATTTAAATTTGGAGAAAGAGAGTTCGGGGAGACTCTGAAAAAGCCTGCTTCGAACAAACAGTTTAGAATTAATTAAAATGATTTGCAGTCTAGTTCTAATATCAAAAAGAATGAATGTAACTGGGATGCGGATGATTTTGGTTTGGATTTTGTCACCCTCCAATCCTAAGGTCCTTATATTGTCCTCTTGTGATAATTATCACGTACTCTGTTAATATATTATCTATCAAATCAAATATTAAACTTAAAAATAGTTTATTAACAATATTCTCATTTATAGAATTATATCAAAAAATTGATATCAATTCATCCACAAACATGTATAAATAATAAAATATTAAATCAAATATATTATAGATGAGTTGAACAAAATAATATGTTTCTTCAAAGTCATTAGAGTTCACAATTTCATTTTAAAATCTAAAAAAAAAATAAAAATCATATCTTAAGAAAATATGAATATCCATAAATACATATTTAAAATAACATAATTTCAGAAGTTTTACTATTTAATGGACTCAAATAACACAAGTGAGTTAAGATAAAAGATAATCTATCACGAGTGTCGAACGCTCTCTATCGCAACCACGAGCCCAGTTAGGACTAAAACTCCTAACATAAAAGCTGAAATGTTGAGGAGTGAGTATACAACTATACTCAATGAGTAAACGCATACATACATAGATATACATACATACATATATTTCTAAATTATGATATTCGGATTTCATTTATTAATATGCTTAAATACATATATATAACTCATGTACAACAATATCTGTAAAATAATTATATAAGTTTGCACTTAAGTTTAAATATATAAAAAGAGCTAGCTATACTATCTCGATCGTTATCTTACTTAAGGTAAAGTCAAAATCCATCAGTGAACCTATTATGCATAAATTTCATATGCAATACATTCTTTATAAACTGAAACCATTTCTTATGCATTTGTAAAATTATTTATTTCATATAAAATATGCATTTATAAAACAAGCTCGTCTAACTGATGTTGGCCCGAGTAATCACTTGGTGATCAAGTGACTGTACTCGTCATATCCATCAAATCCATGAGATTTCTATCAAGCCAACAAAGCTTTCCATAGGGTCTCTATATAATTGCGCATCCGGACATCGGCTCATAGTGGACTTACCATGGCTTAACCTTCTTTACATAGCTCCACTACGGCACTAGTAACTTCTGTGGCCTCTCATAGGTCCGTCCATTGGTTACAACCCTGTATATACAGTAAATATCCTGGCCTACTAGCCATACACTAATATTCGGCCTTAATGGCCTAACATTACCAATATACATGCATTTAAAATATTTTATTTTCAAATTAATAATAAACCCATGAAAATTAAAACTCAGCCTCCCTGACCATTTCTTATTCAATCAATCTTTATAAGCAGCGTTTATAAAACATAAATTTCAAAGTTGGCCTCCCCGGCCATTTTAAACATGTATATCAAGTAAAGTTTAAACAGCAGACCACAAATATACAAACAATCCAAATATCAAAGTAAAACACATGTATGACATTTGTTCCAAAGTCCATTTCACATTTCAAAATACATGTTTAACATACAAATATACGTATAAGTATCACATGTATTTTATTTACTACTTATGTATGTATAAATCCACTCACAACAAAAGAGGGGGTATTCACTCCCTCTATGTCTCCTCGCGCTACTCGGCACGTCACTTAAGTTCTTCAAACCTAGTATCACATAAATATATATTGTAAATCTCACATTTTCCAAGTATTTACTCAAATGTATCTTATACAATGCGTGTGGATGACAAGGCTAAATTCTTTTAGTTGACACATATACGTTTTTTCGAGACTTATCTAATTAAGGCTATTTTTTCGATTTTTATTAATTGAAATCCCATCGCTATTTTCATTTCCAATTTTTCACATTTCCGTCCATAACGAAGTGTATACATTTCATATTCTGCATTTTCGTTTTAAACAAAATATGCAAATTCCAATTAGTCATTCAATATATAGACAATGTCTATATACTTTCAATTATACCAATTCATTATTCAATTCTAGATTTCCTATTTAAATTCAACATTTATCCACTGATGAACAGTAACCATAAACTTTTAATTTATCTAAAATAATAAAAATCAAACTTAAAATAGGTTAATGGACTTACTTAGAATGTTTTGGAGTCCTTAGAAGCTCGAATTAGTAGTTTGAAATGAAAATTTTCAATTTTACTTCAAACCTTTATTTCTTCCTATGCAATTTCTTGTCATTTCCATTAAAATTGTGGTACCAATATGTAGATGAGAGGTTGGATAGTCATTAGGCAATAAAAATTGGTAAGAACTTCAGTTAGATTTTAAGAAATTTAAGTAACAAAATGTAGAAGAAAATGAAGAAACTCAGTTTTATTGAAGAAGAAATGAAAAACATAACGACTGGAATCATTTTTATTTCTGATTTGGAAAATATCAATGAGCCTCCTAATATTTTTAAAAATTTTAAAATTACCTGAAACTTTGATAAGTATTCAATTTAATTCTTCCTTTACAAAACATAAATTCTGAAATTACTTGAAACTTTAAAAAAAATTTCAATTTAATCCTACAGTCACAAAAATAGGGTTTATAATTTCTACCCTCCTTAGAAAAATTTTGTCATCAAAATTTCATATATCTGTTATTGAAATAGATATGAATATTACTGTGTCATGCAGTGTTCAGGCTCCCAAGTTTCGTCATCGATATTTGCATTACTCCACACAACGTTTACCATAGGAATGGTTTTACTTCTCAAAACTCGATCTTTCTGAGCAATTATTCCCACAGGATAAGTTTCATAATTCAAGTCCTCTCTCAATTCTATTGGAGGTATCTCTAAGATGTGTGAAGGATCTGGCACGTATTTCTTTAACATTGACATATGAAACACATTATGGATTTTTGCCAACTCTGAAGATAATTCTAATCTGTATGCCACTGGACCAATTCTTTCAATAATCAGAAAAGGTCCAATATATTGTGGATGGAGTTTCTCTCAGTTTCTGAATCGAATTACACCTTTCTAAGGTGAAACCTTCAAAAATATCATATCACATACATCAAATTTCAAGTATCTTCTTTTGTGATCTGCGTATGACTTCTGCCTATCCTGGGCAGTCTTTAATCTTTTCCGAATCACTTTCACATTTTCTGAGGTCATCTCAATTAATTCAATATTTTCAAGTTTTCTTTCACCCACTTCATCCTAATACAATGGTGTTCTGCATTTTCTACCATATAAAGCTTCGTAAGGAGCCATACAAATACTGGTTTGGTAATTGTTATTGTAAGCGAATTCAATCAGAGATATGTGCATGTCCCAACCACCTTGAAATTTCATAACACATGCCTGTAACATATCTTTTAAACTCTAGATGGTCCTCACCGACTAACAATCAGTCTGAGGATGAAATGCAAAACTAAAATTTAAAGCAGTACTCATTGCTTTCTAAAGTATCAGCCAGAATCAAGATGTAAATCAATGATCTCTATCTGACACTATGATGACGGGTACTCCATATAACCTTACAATCTTTGCTATGTAAAGTCTTGCTTGTTTTTTTAAGGAATACTTGATACGGATTGGCAAAAAATGAGCTGACTTGGTTAAGCGATCTATTACAACCTATATTACATCATGTCCTAACTGAGTACGGGGTAATCCAACCACAAAATCCATAGTAATATGCTTCTACTTCCATTCTGGTATAGGTAAAGGTTGCAATATTCCTGTTGGTTTCTAATGTTCTGCCTTAATCTGTTGACACACCAAACATCTAGTTACATACTTAGTTATGTCTTTCTTTATACCTGGCCACCAATAACTTTCTCTGATGGTTCGGTACATCTTCGTATTTTCAGGATGCATAGCAAAAGAAGAACAATGCGCCTCTTCCATAATGGCCTTTCTTAAGTTATAAATATTAGGCACACAAACTTTGTCTCTAAGAGTTAATGTACTATCTGATGCAAGGTAAAAATCACTCTCCTTCCTGTCAAGTACATCCTGAAATCTTTTAGCCAAACTACCATCTTGCATCTGTCTTTCTCTAATCTAATCCATCAATGTAGGTCTCACCACAAAATTAGCCACCAAGGCTCCAGTATCATCACAACTCAAGGCTATCTTCAAAGCCTTCAATTCTATCAACAGTGGCATATATGCTGTTCGGATAAATACTAATGTAACAGAAGATTTTCGGCTCAAAGCATCTGTTACTACATTAGCTTGCCCTGAATGATACTCGATAATCAAGTCATAATCTTCGATCAATTCCAATCATCTCCGCTGTCTTAAATTCAACTCTCGCTATGTAAGGAGATATTTTGACTCTTATGGTCTGTAAAGACTTGACACTGCTCTCCATACAAGTAATGTCTCTAAATCTTCAATGCAAAAACTACTGCTGCAAGTTCTAAGTCATGAGGAGGATAATTAATTTTATGCTGCTAAAGCTAACAAGAAGCATAAGCTATTACTTTCCCATTCTGCATTAATACACAACCTAGTCCTTGCTTAGATGCATCGTTATACACAACATAACCACCTCTCAGTGTAGGAAGTGTTAAAATAAGTGCGGAAGTAAGGCAATTCTTTAATGCTTGAAAACTCTGCTCACATTATTCATCCCATTCAAATTGAACTTCTTTTCTCGTTAATCGTGTTAACGGAGCGGCCAATAAGGAAAAACCTTTCAAAAACCTTCGATAATAACCTGCCAACCCCAAGAAGCTTGTAATCTCTGTGACATTCTTAGGTCGATCCCATTATACTATGGCTTCAACCTTTCAAGGATCCAAAAATATTCCAACACCTGACACCACGTGTCCCAAGAATACAACTTCTCTAAGCCAAAACTCACATTTAAAGAATTTTGCATACAACATTCTAGCTCTCAAGGTTTGTAACACAATTCTAAGATATTGAGCATGCTTTTTTTTTTTTTTATTAATTTCTAGAGTACACCAGAATATCATCGATGAAGACAATTACGAATTTATCCAAGTAAGGATGGAAAATACGGTTCATGAGATCCACAAATGCTGAAGGAGCATTGGTCAACCCAAATGACATTACTAAGAACTCATAATGCCTGTATCTCGTTTTGAATGCAGTCTTATACATATCATTTTTCCGAATCCTTAGCTAATAATATCCAGATCTCAAGTCGATCTTAGAAAATATAGTCGCTCCTTGCAACTGATCGAAAAGATCATCAATACGAGGTAATGGATACTTATTATTGATAGTTACCTTATTTAACTGACGGTAATCAATGCACAACCTCAGAGTACCATCTTTCTTCTTTACAAACAGTATAGGTGCTCCTTAGGGAGAAAAACTAGGTCTAATGAAACTTTTATCAATCAACTCTTACAATTGAACCTTGATCTCCTTGAGCTCTGTTGGCGCCATACGATATGGAGGCATAGAGATTGGATTAGCTCTGAGTATAAGATCTATAATAAAGTCAAAATCTCGTTCCAGAGGTATTTTAGGTAACTCATCTAGAAATACATCGGGAAACTCATTTACAACAGAGGTATGTTCTAACTGTTTCTCCTAAACTGACATATCCACTACATATGCCAAAAATGCCTCATAATCTTTCTGTAATAACTACTTTGCTTCCAAAATCAAAATTACACAAGATGCAAACACATTACGTTCACTAGTCCAAATCATCTCAGGTTCACCAAACTTTCGAAAAGTCACTTGCTTAGTAAAGTAACCCACTAATGCTTGATATTGTGATAGCCATTCCATTCCTAGAATGGCATCAAAATCTTGGATCTTTAGTGGAACGAGATCTGCCTTCAAGGTAGTCTCCCTCACTATCACCCCACACTATCTAAATATAGTCTTTTTGAACAATCTCTACTCTAGTGGTGTATGCATTACTAATTCCTAGTATAAATGACTTAACTCTCTATTGGCATGATGTACAAATGATGTACTGATAAATGATCAGTTAGATCCGAGATCAATAAGAATGTATGCAGGCTAATCAAAAATTAACACTATACCTGCGATCACATCTAGATTAACTTGAACCTATTCCTAGTTCAGTACAAACATTCTGGTCTGAACCCTAGGCTGACTCCTTTGTGAACCCTAAGCTAATGATGTACTACTAAAACCAGATCTCCTGTTAGGTAGAACAGAAGTCTGAGCTAGAGGTTACTGCTAAGGAAAAACAGGATACTAACCTTGAAAAAAAGGTCTAGTCAACTCAAGTCTCCCCAAACTTGGACAATTCCTTTTGATGTGACCTGTCTGCCCATAATGAAAGCATGTTATGGGAGATCTACATGCACTAGTATACTGCTTCCTGTAGAGAGGACATCTACTAACTCCATGCATCTGCAGAGAATCCGTAGCAGACCTCGAAGCATCTGATCCCCGTCTGGACCTGAATCTAGAGGATTCACGCGGAGAGAAAGGTGGATTACTAGCAAGACTCGGCACAAAAGCACTGCTAGATGAACCACTACTGCGGCTCTTCTTCAGAGATTAGCCTATAAAAATATTTAAATCATTTCTCTTTTGAAAGCTAACTCTCGCCCTTCTTTCCCTTATTAGCCTCTCTGGCCAAAGTGCTAATTGCACCATCTCTTGGTAACTCTGTGTACCGGTCACTAGCATCCGCTCTATGATGTCCAAATTAAATCTTGCCTCAAACTTGGCACAAAGGGTCTCCTCATTAGCAAATTTAGGAACAAACTCTGTCAGCTCTCTCAACTGAGTCTCATACTCTAACACTGTTTTACCCATCTGTCTCATATTCAGGAACTCTTGTTGTTTCTGATTACTGTGGTAATGACTAAAATATTGATTATGAAACTCTCTCAGAACATCAACCCATGTTAATTGTATCCCAGATTTGGCCAATATGTTCTGCCACCAAGTATTAGTACTATCTTGCAATAATCGTACAGCTACTTTCACTCTATCCTCATCTGCAATACTCATATCCTACAGATTCTGCTGTACCACCCTCAACCGGCTACTTGCCACCACTACAACAGAAGATCTTGAAAAAGACTCACACCCAACTGTCTTGCTTTATTAATTAGTTTTAAAAGCCTAAAGCCTGTATACTAGTTTAAAAGATTCTATAGCAGCAACTGCATGAACTATAGGCATTGAAGGTGCTATCATCGGTTCATTGGGTGGTTATCCCAAGGGAACTTGCTTAGGCCAAGCTGGATTTTGGTTCTAGGCATTCCAAAATGCCATAAATGCTGTCCACATCTCCGGTGGCAAATTAGCCGGCATTTCTATCTCAAGCTGTGGAAATGGAGCTACTTATTCTAGTTGAGAAAATTGTGGTACATGTGAAGAATCTGCCGGTTCCTCTTCAGGTAATGGTACCCTACGGGGTCTATCCCTTCCTCTTCCTGTACGTTGAGGCATACTCACTACAAAAAGAGACGAAATTCAATTATATATGCTTCACAATAATATTTATTTATCTATAACTAGACTCACTTAATATCTACTGGATATTTTCAAAAGAATTATTTTCAAAACTATGTTTAATCCATTTTTAAAATAATAGCAAACTGTTTTCAGAACATTTAAAAGCACTTTCAAAATCAAGGGTTCTGATACCACTAAAATTTTCACGCCCCTATGACAATCGCCACAGACCCTCACGATACACTTTCTATGTCCAGAATGTACCACAAGAGCTTATAAGGCTATCAAATCAAATATCAAACCTGAAAACAATTTATCAACAATATTCTCATCCATAGGATTATATCAAAGAATTGATCTCCATGATCAATTCATCCACAAACATGCATGAATAATAAAATATCAAATCAAAAATATTATAAATGGGTTGAATAAAATAATATGTTTCTTCAAAATCATTAGAGTTCACAATTTCATCTCAAAATCCAAAAAAAAAAAGCCAAAACCATATCCTAAGAAAATATAAATATCCATAAATATATATTCAAAATATTACATATCTAGAAAATACTATAATTTTAAAAGTTTTACAATTCAATGGACCAAAATAACACAAGTGAGTTAAGATAAAAGATAACCTACTACGAGTGTCGAGCACTCTCTATCGCAACCACGAGCCCAGTTAGGACTAAAACTCTTAACTTGAAAGCTGAAATGATGAGGGGTGAGTATACAACTATACTTATTGAGTAAACGCATATATATATATATATATATATACACATACATACACACACGTTTCTAAATCATGATATTGGAATTTCATTTATTAATATGCTTAAATACATATAAACAACTCATGTATAATAATGTCTGTAAAACAATTATATTGGTCTGCACTTAAGTTTAAACATACAACATGGGCTAGCCATACTATCCCGACAGCTACCTTACCCAAGGTAAAGTCGAAATCCATCAGTGAGCCTGTTATGCATAAATTTCATATGCAATGCATTCTTTATAAACCGAAACCATTTCTTATGCATTTGTAAAATCATTTATTTCATATAAAATATGCATTTATAAAATAAACTCGTCTCACTGATGTTAGCTCGAGTAGTCACTTAGTAATAAAGTGACTGTCATCGTTATATCTATCAAATCCAGGAGATCTATATTAAACCGATAAGGCTTTCCATAAGATCTCTATATAATTACGCATCTGTGCATCGGCTCACAATGGGTTTACTATGGTTTAACTTTCCTTATACAGCCCCACTGCGGCACCAGTAACCTTTAGGGCCTCTCATAGGTCTGTCTATTAGTTACAGCCCTATATATACAATAAATATCCTGGCCCACTGGCCATACATTAATATTCGGCCTTAACAGTCTTACATCACCAGTATACATGCATTTAAAACATT
Source organism: Cedrela odorata (assembly GCA_035584115.1). NCBI lineage: Eukaryota > Viridiplantae > Streptophyta > Magnoliopsida > Sapindales > Meliaceae > Cedrela > Cedrela odorata. Next base: position 10,369 of record JAXCLQ010071531.1, read on the forward strand.
TTATTTTCAAATTAATAGTAAACCCATAAAAATCAGAACTCAGCCTCCCTAGCCATTTCCTATTCAATCAATCTTTACAAATAACGTTCATAAAACATATATTTCAAAGTTGGCCTCCCCGGCCATTTCAAACATGTATATTAAGTAAAGTTTAAACAGCAGACCACAAGTATACAAACAATCTCAATATCAAAGTAAAACACATGTATGACATTTATTCCAAAGTCCATTTTACATTTCAAAACACATGTTTAACACACAAATATATATATATATATATATATATATAAGTATCACATGCATTTTATTTACTACTTATGTGTGTATAAACCCACTCACAATAAAAGAGAGGGTATCCACTCCCTCTACGTCTGCTCGCGCCCACTCGACACGTCAATTAGGTTCTCCGAACCTAATATCACATAAATATATATTGTGAATATCACATTTTTCAAGTATTTACTCAAATGTATCTTATGAAATGCGTGTGGATGACAGGGTTAAATTCTTTTGGTTGACACATATACGTTTTTTTAAACTTATCTAACTAAGGCTATTTTTCCGATTTCTATCAATTGAAATCTCATCCCCATTTTCATTTCCAATTTTTCACATTTCCATCTATAACGAAGTGTATATATTTCATATTCAGCATTTTCATTTTAAACAAAATATGCAAATTACAATTAGTCATTCAATACATATACAATGTCTATATACTTTCAATTATACCAATTCATTACTCAAAGTTAACTTTTCTACTTAAATTCAACATTTATCCACTGATGAATAGTAATTTTAAACTTTTAATTTATCTAAAATAATAAAATCGAGCTTAAAATAGGTTAATGGACTTACCTAGAACGTTTTGGAGTCCTTAGAAGCTCGAATTAGTAGTTTGAAATAAAAATCCCCAATTTCATTTCAAATCCTAATTTCTTCCCATGCAATTTCTTATCATTTTCATTCAAATTGTAGTACCAATATATAGAAGAGAGGTTGGATAGCCACTGGGTAATAAAAATTGGTAAGAACTTCGGTTAAATTTTAAGAAATTTCAATAAGAAATGTAGAAAAAATAAGGAAGAAACTCTGTTCAGTCAAAGAAGAATATTTTTGATTTGGAAAATTTCTATGAACCCCTTAATGTTTTTAAAAAATTTAAATTATCTAAAATTTTAAAAAATATTCAATTTAGTCATTCTTTTATAAAACAGAAATTTTAAAATTACCTAAAATTTTAAAAAAGTCTTCAATTTAATCTACAGTCACAAAAACAGAGTTTACGGGATTTGTGTTTAGTGCTAGTTGGTGTAATTCTTCCTCGAACTCAAATCTGGAAGGGAGCAATTCTACTGAAAAAATTGGAAAATAGTTTTTTATGATAGGAGTAAGATGAAAGCAGAAAGTAAAAGGGAGTCCCAGAAAATGAAAGCTACTGAAGCTAGATTTATTGGTGATGGAAATTTGCGCTGGAATGAGGATTATGGTGAATTTGTTTTTTTATTTGGTGGTGGCAAT
>JAXCLQ010071532.1:0-11888 GCA_035584115.1 Cedrela odorata
CGGTAAAGAGAGCCTACAATGATTTAGGTAGGTTTCTTACTTGACTCATAGGTGTAGATGTCTCACTGGATAAATGTAAATAAATTCTTGAAATACATTTGCAAATGTACCTATTTTGTTCAACCCTACTGTAAAATAATGTTCTTAATGTTATTTTTATAAATTGTTAATTGTTGTGGATGAACTGATCATAGAGATCAATTGTTTGATGATGATCCCATGGATGAGATCTATTGTGTTTAAATTATTTTTAGTATGAAATGGGTTGACGGTAAAGCCTTACAAGCTCTTTTGATACAATCCAAGTATAGAGGATGTATCATGAGAGTTTGTGGCGATTGTCACAGGTAGACTCCAAGATCTAAGGCATGACATATTACTCCATGACATATTACTCCTGTGTTGAAGATAATGAATATTATTAAATTACTATCTAAGAATTATTTCTGTGTTAGAAGATAATGAATGTTATTAAATGAGCATCTAAGAACGGGGTTTACTTTGATGCTTGGTATATTCTTCAGCTGTGTTGCTGTAATGATTTCAACTTTGAATAGAATGAACGGTTGTTAAAATTAGTCAACGCAGAAAAATGTTGGGGGTATTTGGCACTTTCATAGTTAGGGAGATATAAAAGAATTAAGACAGGCAACAAATGGCTGCAGGGGCATGCAAACTGCTGACAGACCATTCACAACCCTAAGACATTTGCTTTAGAAATTACATCTCAGAGGAGTATAAAAGCATATGAGAGAGGTAAAAGTTTTTAATTAATTTCTTAATTTATTATATAAAAGATGACATTATACATTCGTTTTACAAATCTTTTTATTATCAAGGATAATCGATGATTAATGTTATGGTTGAGTTATTGCAGCAGCAACGGCAATGGAACGAATTTTGTCCCATGTATTTAGTGTGAAGGAACAGGGCAGGTTGATACGGTTAGTTAAGTTTACATAGTTGTGTTGCATGTCAAAATTAATGACATGCGATGCATGTTTAAGCTTGGCGTTTGGCATGCCATTTAAAGTTATACTTAGTTGTTTGTAGTGTATCCCCACCTCATTTTTTATTTACATTTTGAAATCAAAAAGTGAATCCCACTACTGAGGACTTGAGAGCATAATGTCGTTCTCTAAACCCTATAAATATCAATGGCAGTGAGAGTTTTAGGCACACCGCAGCTTGTTTCTTGTAGTCTGTTGTTGCACGTGTTTGTAATAATCAAGTTGCTTGTTTAGTTGCTTTAACTTCTTTTTGTTAGAAACCTGTTTAATTCCCCAAACTGCCAAAGCTCTCTCAATTTCTCAATGGGCCAAAACAAGTTAACCTTTGTTTGTTTTCTCCTTGTCTTGATTTTCTGCCAAGAAATTCAATCGATTGAGGGAAGGCATTTGAAGTTAGAGAGAGCAAATGAACTTCCAAAGCTTAAAAGTTACTACAAAATCCTAAAAGAAACCAAAAGCATTTCTGAGCAGAAAAAAAAAAACCTTGCGAGGTGACGAATACCCTACAGTTAAAGCATCTAATGCCGATTTGTCTCCCGCCCACAGCACCAAGTGTGGGAGTTGGCGAGTCTATGCCTCCACCTCCAAAACAAGCAGATAACTTCAGGCCCACAGCTCCAGGTCACAGCCCTGGTGTTGGGCATTCCCTTCAAAACTAGTGCTACTTTAACAGTACTCCTGCGTGCTTTATGTATTTGATTATTTGCCTAATTATTACTAGGGTGTAAGCGTCTTGAAGTAGCTTTTTAATTTAGGTTTGACTATTTCTAACGTTTAAAAATGAATAAATCTTATTTGGTATGCTAAAAAACGAGAGTGTCATTAATGTATTCCCATGTAATATATCTACAATCAATATTTCTCATCTGGATGTTGTTTTTGTACAGTTGTTTACATTTGTGAATGCAATGTAGTGTAATTCCCAATTTCTTATTTGTTTGTCTTTCACTTAAACTGGAGTCTATCTTGTTTTCTCTTTCAGATGATATGCCTCTTTCCAGTCAGTCTTCAGTTCTCTGCAAAACCTTTTATACATGATATGATATTCATGCATAACGCTCGGGAGGATGAGCGAGAGCTAAGACATGCAGCATTCAAGTGTAATAACGCGTGCAGACGCTTTTGTGCATATTTGTACAGAGAACATGCGTATAAACGTTTAAAATTTTATTAGGGTGAGATCACAAGAAATTAGGCTTGTCAAATATGTCTCTAGACAAAACAAAAACCTTTTTCTTTAAGTTATATTTATGCAACTCAATGACTTATGAACTAATGGAGATTACTAACGGTTCTCCAACTTTCTGATTATTGCATGTCAAAAAAATGTCCACTTTAAGACAAACCTGAAATTAATCAGCGAAATTCTCGTAATTTCTGCAATTTTATTATTATTATTATTTTGTATTATAAATATCATTTTTATGGATGGTAATTCCCCATCCCATTCTTAGGAAAAATATAACAGTTTTCAATTTCTTGAGCCCTTCCCCTTTCCTTTGAAATGACGTACTCTTAATACTATGCTAGCTACAGCAGCTTTTGCATTCGTAAGGACAGTCACGCATCGAATTTAAATTTACACAATTCATAATACAGCTCCTGATGCAGCATCACAAGCCTGCAGTTTCAGTCGCAAAAGAATATATTATCACTGATGAGTATAGGTACGTATATATAAACACTCATAAACAACAATGAATTTAGAGAGAATAAGGAAACACAATAATAATAAGGACCGTTGGGATTGGAAAACTACGTTGGAGATTCGTTCGTCTTCCAACAAAAGTCACTATCGCACAAATCCCTTAACCACATTTGCTTTTAATTAGTTTATATATAAATTAAATTATAGCCATTAAAGTTAAACAATGCTCGTGCACTACAGACTAGCACAACAAAAAGAGAGAATCAAAGTGCTCCTAATTTGTACTCGATATATATAATTTATAAATATATATATAGTTATTATTAGTTAATTAAATTTAGAATTTTTACATATAATTATCATATAGATCGGATTTACCTCTTTTAATAAGATAACAATACAATACAATACACAAATACGACACGATGATCCGAATTATCACCTCTACTTACATTGACTGCAAAGTTTTTGATACCCTCTGATAACGCTGTGGATAGCCATTTCTGCCGTGAAGCAGTTAGAAATTACCTGTGAAACCGCACAAGAATGTAAGCTCTAAATATGCAATGGATTGATAAATTCAAACACATTTAGAATATCTTTACAATGATGTGGAAGTCTGGCATTTGGATTTGTATAATCTAACAGTGATCACGAATTATAATTGTTTTTTGAAATTCGCTATAACTTATACTAGAAAAATTATTTGAAATTTGAGGGCTAAGGTCCTAATGCTTTGAATGAAGGAAGAATCTCCAAAATGTAAGAAGATGTGGAACATGCCTGTGGCATGCGAATAGCCCAGTCAACGCTAAGGTTATTTTGGCAGGCTTTTTCTATTTCTTTTTTATTTCTGCCTTTTAAGCTAGCCAACGATGGATTGTTTTGTCTGGGTGATCTTCAAATAAATATGAGAGATTCTTTCATTTATACCATTGTAACAAAGTACACCCAAAGGAAAATTTAATATATTTGTAGGACTATTACATTTTCTCATTGTGTATGAAGCACGCTATAGTTAAAAAGCTCCATTGATAACCTATTCTAATCTTTCACTTGTCTCCAATACGCATGTAAGCTTTATGCATATGTTAAAGAGTAGAAATATGAAAAAAAAAAAAATAAACAAACAATCAAACAAACAAACAAACAATTTTTGACGTCGTCTGATGGCCAAAGGAAAGAAACATCATGTTAAATAATTGATTACTGTCAAAGTTTAAGGTGATTAATTTAAAACAAAAGTGTAACACTGTCCTAAGAATGTAGAAATAGGAATTTTTTTTTACACCTTTGTAGCTTTTGAGTATTTTAACAATGCTTACTGTCAAGCTATACACAGCCAACATAACTTTTCAAACGTGGTTAATTTGACCCAAAAACCTCAGGAATTTAACATTCGTAAGGCTGCAAAAAAATACAAATTAAAGCTAATGGGTTTAAAACACAACAAGGGTCTCTGGTTTCAAAACTGAGCATTTGTCTGACAGAAAATGGCAACATTTTCTTTTGAAAAGTGGGAGAAAGAAAAACAGAATGTTCAAGACAAAAGGCTTTTAAAATAAAATGTGCATGGTAGGGGCAAGATACGCCAACTAGTCTACCATAGACCTCGGGCCGCAACTTATATAATAAATGACTTCAAGTTCGAACAAGTTATTATTTAGTCTTAGAAATAGTACCTACCACGCGATCGATATTCAAATTCTTGGTATATTCTCCAGCTGCCCTGCTGTAATGATTTCAACTTTGAGTAGAATGGACGGTTGTTAAAGGTATTCCACACAGCAAATCTTAGGGTTTCGGCACTTCTATAGTTGGGGAGATATATAAAAAATTAAGACAAGCGACAAATGGCTGCATGGGGCACGCAAACGGTGGCTGACCATTCACAACCCTAAGATATATGTTGTAGAAATTACATGTCGGAGGAGTAAAAGATGAAATTACTTAATTTCTAAGATGATATTATATATATATGTTTTACAAATCTTTTTATTATCAGGATACAAATTGTTTACAAGATTACAAATTGTTGAGTTGTTGCAGCCATAAAGGTAATGGAACGAATTTTACCCCATGTAAGTAGTGCGAAGATACATATATAAGTATACATAATGATAGTGTATGTCAAAATTAATACCCACATGATGCATGTATAAGCTTGGCAATTTGGCATGCCATCAAAAGTTATAATACTTGAAAAATATGCATAGTAGTAAGTAGTGTAGCCACCCCTTTTTTTATGTACATTTTAAATTTCAAAAAGTGAATCCCAATATACTGTGGAATTGATAGCCTCATGCGGTCCTCCAAGCCCTATAAATACCAAGGGGAGGGAGGGTTTTAAGCACACCGCAGCTTGTTTCTTGTAGCCTGTTGTTACACGGTTTTGTAATAGCAAGTTGCTTGTTTGGTTGCCTTGACTTCCCTTCTTTCTCTAAGAAAGTTGCTTGCTCAGTGGTTGTAGCTCTCTCAGTTCAATGGACCAAATTAAGCTGACCTTTGTTTGTCTTCTTCTTGTATTGATTTGTTGTCAAGAAATTCCATCAACTGGGGGAAGGAATTTGAAGTTAGAGAGAGAAAATAAATTTCCAAAGCTTCAAACTTACAACAAAATCCTAAAAGAAGAATCAAAAAAGATTTCTGAGCAGAAAAGCAATTTGCATGGTGGTGAATACCCTGCAGTTAAAGCATCTAATGCCGATTTGTCACCACCCACAGCACAAAGTGTGGGAGTTGGCGAGTTTATGCCTCCACCTCCAAAACATGCAGACGACTTCAGGCCCACAGCTCCAGGTCACAGCCCTGGTGTTGGGCATTCCCTTCAAAACTAGTGCTACTTTAGCTGTAGTCCTGCATGCTTTATGTATTTCATTATTTGCTCAAGTTTTACTGGAGTGTCAGTCTTGAAGTGGTTTTTTAATTTATGTTTTGAGTATTTTCTAACGTATAAAAATAAATAAATCTTTAGATGTAATGTATTTGTAATCAATATTTCTCTTAGGGATGTTGTTTCTGTACAGACGTTTACATTTGTGATTATAATGCAGTGAAATATGTCTTCCCTTAAAACTGTAATCTGGCTTGTAATTTCTCTCTCAGATGAATTATGATATGCCTCTTTTCCGTCAGTCTTCAACTCTCTGCAGAACTTTTTATATTATATAATTTAATATGCGTGTATATTGCTCAGGAGGATGAGCAAGAACTGACATGCAGCATCCAAGTCTTGTTTATTAATTACATATAATTAATTCTAAAGTATAAAACAGGCATGCGCTCTTTGTGATTTTTCCCAGAGAACATGCTGATAATTGTAAAACCTTGATTTCATGAATATTTTTACCTCACATATATGATATATTTTGAATGAGGAATACTTATTGAAAAGATTTGTCCAAGAAATGTGGGTTCCAATGATGTTATCGTATATTTATATATGAGATTCGATTGGGGTGAAATCACAACTTACGGTGGCAAAACATCTCACTGACAAAACAAATTCCTTCTGCCTTAAGTCAGTTTTACGTAGCTCCATGACTTTTTCACTAATGGAGATTAGTATTCACATCCGCTACTTTTTGATTGGAGAGAGCGGTAGAATACCGATGTATTTTCACAGTGATCGGAAACAGTATTGGATTCTCCAGTGGGGTGCTGTAATATCTCTATTCACCCTAACGTTACCCTAACATTTTTGCACGGTTCTCTGCTACAACTCTGTGAATTCAAAATATAAACATATCTAAGACAAACAAGAAATTAATCTGCGGAATTGTGGTAATTTTTCAATTTTTTTGCTATTATTAGTATGGATGTACGATAAATAACTCTCCAGCTGATCATCAGGAAGAATATGACCTGCGGTTTTGCTGTTCTACAGTCGTAAAAGTTTGCAATTTCTTGATCCCTTCCCCATTCCTTTGCAATGGCGTACTTTTACTTGTATGCTACTGTACATTTTGCATTTACAAGGACAGTCACTTCTGCAAATTAAATTTACACTGGCTCATGAAGCAACATCACAAGCATGCCGTTTAATGTCGCGAAAGAATGTACACTATTGGAGTATTACATTCCAATGGGATATTTGAAAGAGATCTTTGTAATTAGAGTGATTAGATATAATAAGTTCTCATCTTTGTATTCTTTTTCTATACTTCAATAATCTTTTAATAGAAATCTTTGTTACTGCTGTCGTAATGTAATTTTATAGAGTATATTATATAAATTGTCTGGATCATCTACACATTTTTTTTTCTTGGATAATTTTGGGAAACGAAGGAATTTCTTTTTATTTATCTTATATATGTGATTGTTCATCAAATCATAATTAATAACTTGATATATCTTCCTCAATTATTTTAATATATACTTTATATCTCTTCCATCAGTCGATACTTAAAATAATCTTCCAAATACGTATTACGTACTAAGATTGATTTGTGGCAGTACTAGACATGTATGAATACATAGATATACACTAATCAACTACAATGAATGTAGACAAACAACTAGGAAATATTATAAAACGAGAATAGTTGGGATTCGAAAGCTACGTTGGAGATACTTTTGTCTTCCAACAAAAGTCACTATCATTACGAATTCCTTAACCAAATTTGCTTTTAATTAGTTTATATATAAACTAAATTATAGCCATGAAAGTTAAATCAAGCTTGCGCACTACAGCCTAGCACAACCAAAAGAGAGAATCAAAGTGCTCTTTGTACTCTCCTTCTATATATAATTGATTAACTGTATTTATATTTAATTAATTACCGATTAATTAATATTAAACAAGAATTAGTGGGAGGAGACTGCGGCCTGCCAGAGGGACTTCCCCAGCTTGAGGAGCCAACCGGACACGAGCCTTTTTGCGAAGATTCTTTAATTGGTATTGAATTCTATCGTAATTGGAGGGGTTGAGGCATGGGCATGCCACTCAAATTTGGAGCTTATCATTTGTTTGGTTTGACTTGTTCTATTCAAATAAATTTGATTAATAAGTACATTTAATTTAAAATAGTGAGTTTAAAAGGAGTGGTATAGGGAGCGCATTGGGGGTCGGTGACTTTTGTGCATTTTGACTTGATTGGTCGATCCTTTTGATTTGATAGTTTTTATTTCCATGTATTGCCGCAAATGTAAAGCCTATACAGCATAGTGCAATTATAATTAATACGAGTGCTTCAAATTTTAAGATCCGTCCCTACATTATCATTCACTATGATCATAATTCTAACAGTAACCATAGATTGAGTTGGGGGAGGGACAATGATCTCTACATATTCATCTGAATTATATATCCATTCTACAAAAATTATGCGTCATGAATCAATGTAATTATGCAATGAGAAAATTCATTGTTGGTACAAAATGAAAACTAAGAAGTATTACCTAGTGACAAAGCAACTAATGGACTATTTTATAGAACTCTATGGTTAAAATGTGCTTGGGTGAGAACAATACTAAAATAAATTATCTCTTAAGAAGTTTTCTTGTTGCATTCTTCTATAATTTTTTTTTTTTTAATGTATTGAGGTTTGATGATATACGGTGGTGTTTGGAAGTCATCAAGGTGTTTTTAAGAGTTTGTTTTACTAGGTACTAAAACAGCCTTTTTTGCAGAGATGATAACATTTATTATTGGTACTGAAATTTGCTTCAAATAGTGGTTGGAGACATCTTTAAGCTTGAGAGTTATTCATTTTGGGTTATTTACTATTTTTTATTTTTTATTTTTTCTTCTGAATGTAGTTATTGATCATAGAGATGCGAAATACGTACATGTCAAGCTGTTGAAAAGTCGCTGTAAAACCCTTTAAGTGGCGTCCTCACCACATTGACCGCAGAGTTGCTTTGAAACCCTCTGTTCTCGCCGACGATAGCCCTTTCTTACCGTCAAGTAGTTGAAAAGTCGCTGTAAAACCGCACAGTAAGGTAAGCTCTAACTGTGTAATAGATTGATAAATGTTTAGCTTATCTTTAAAATGATGTGATAGTCTTTCCTTTGGACCTGTATAATCTGACAGTAATCACGAATTATAACTATGTTCTGAACTTGTGTATAACTTCATTCGGAAATTTTTTGGAAATTTGTGGGCTGAGATCCTAATGCATTAAACGGAGGAGGAATCTCCAAACGGTTTGAAGATATAGAACATGCATGCGCATGCCAATAGCCCATTCAACCCCAAAGTTGATTTTGGCTGGCTTTTTCTATTTTTATATTTCTTACTTTAAGCTAGCCAGCGATTGATTGATTATTCTGGGTAAAGTTCAAATAAAATATAAGGGGATATAGTCTTTGATTCATAGTGACCTTTGTGACAAAAAAGAACACCCAAAAGAAAACTTATATTCTTTTTAGCACTAGAACATTTTCTCATGTGCATGAAGAACATTAGTTGAAAAGCTATATGTACATATTAACCTATTCTAATCTTTCACTTATCTCCATTGCCTATGAATTATGTATAGCTATAAGCATATGTAAAGACTACAAGTATCAAACAAATTAGCCGTCAATTAATGGCCAAAAGGAATTAAATAAAATCATATTAAATAATTGATTACTCTAAAAGATTAAGGTAATTAATTTAAAATCAAAGTGTAGAAATTCAGAAATTGGATTTTTTATTATACTCCTTGTAGCTTTAAGTATTAAGGATGCTTACTGTAAAGTTATACTCATAGCCAAATAACTTTTCAAAGGGACTAGTGATTAATTTGGCTGCTAAAACCTCTGGAAGTTAACATTCGTAAGGCTGCAAAAGATGCATAAGATAATGGGTTTATCACACAACCGGGGTTTCTGTGTTGGAAACCTGAGTATTTTGTCTGATAGAAAATATTAACATTTTCTGATCAGAAGTGGAGAAGATCAGAAGAACAAGAAGAAAGTATTCGAGACTAAAAGATTTAAAAATATGCCTGGTGCAGGCTAGAGTTAGATACACCAACTTGTCTACCATAGATCTGGGGCCACTACTTATATATAATATGACTTCAAGTTCCAATATGTCGTTGTTTAGTCTTAGATATCGTACCTACAACATGATCAATGTTCAAATGCTTGGTATATTCTCCAGCTGTGTTGTTCTAATGATTTCAACTTTGAACAGAATGAAGGGTTGTTAAAATTAGTCCACACAGCAAATCTTAGGGTACGTATTTGGCACACCATATCACTTTTTGACGGTTAGGGAGGTATTAGAAAAATTAAGACAGGCGACAGATGACTGCATAGGCATGCAAACTGTTGACTGACCATTCAAAAACCTAAGATATTTTCTGTAGAAATTTCATGTAAGAGGAGTAAAAGATAAAAATACTTAATTTGTAATTTATTGTTTAAAAGATGACATTATATATATTTTTTACAAATCTTTTATCAAGAATTTTCTATGACTATGACAACTTGAAGTCATAGTATAAAAATGAAAGTATACGTATAAAAATGAAAGTATACATAGGGATAGTGTCACACCTGTTTTTTTTTTACTAACTGCTAATATAAATTTACATTTCTTATATATAATACTATTACTTTATTTACATAAAATTTAAATATTTTTAGTTTACAATTTTTTTTTCTTTATAAATACAAGTATACATATAATATAACTCTTTGTAATACAAATATATTCTCAAGTACTAATCTACAAGTCCATACACATTACTTAGCTAATTTACAAATTATATATATCAAAATAAAACTACAAATACGTCTAACATCCTTGCTTACGTACTCGGTTATCCTTATATGCTATTATCTGAAAAATGAATTTTTCAATAAAATGTGAGATCAACATCTTAGTAAGCAAATCATGCATGCGTTATAAGTCGATGCGATGCAAAATATGAAATTTAACAAGCAGTATATTTTCAAAAACATAAAGTTCATTCAAAATACAAACATATTCAGAACGGCTTAGTCAATTAGTGTCACCTGCACCTTTGGTTACCCGGTTACAGAACGTAATCACGTAATCCGCTTAAAGCGAACATTTTAATTTACATATAACAGAAGCGCGTACGACGTGCTAAACAGAATTTTTACTAGCCTACAAACTTCGCCTTTAACACGAGATCTAGCTAGATTATAATAACATAACTAATAACTAAGCTATAAATTACATTCTTTTTCAAACATTTTACACATAGACAATATTACATATTTATTTTCTAAATGCGATATCGGTATGAATATTCAAATTCATCAATATTTCATATAATTTTATTGGCGTACCAACATGTACAAATCACATTTTCATCAAACATCGAATATCGCATAATTTTTAAAACATTAAAATACATGCACGATCTACTTACCTTCGTTCTCGCTCTCCTCGAGTATATTCTTACATTAGCGTTGTGTACCTAAAATAAATTAACACAACCTACTTCAGTTTCTACATTTTACCTTCTACACTTTTGATAAATGCATACCATTCAAAATCGATAATGTATTTTGACCTAAACTTTTGGCGACACATCCTATTATGAGTTTAGTTTCCACCGCACTTTACGGATTAAGATTTCGACTCCGATTAACCAAGTTATGCCAAATTTTCGACACATGACGCACTAAGACAAAATATGTCGTCTGCAGAACCCTCATTTTCAAAAATTCATTGCGATCTCATTTCTTCACAAAATGACCTAAATTTTGGATATGTTGTGATCCTAAATGTCTAGTTCTCGTATAAATTACGGCGCCTTAATCCAATATCTGAAACTCTTCCGGATTTCATTTTTCCGAGGTTTGCTTAGAATTTCCAGCAACCCTTATGCCCTATATTGGCCATACGGTTTTGACACTTTCCGGCCATCGAACCTACGACCTATCACCCTTAATCCCTTCATTTTTCCGTTCCTGAAACACTCATATGGGGCACACAATGATCACTCAAATTTCGTTTGGTTTCGCAACCGTTTTTGCCATACTATGTACACACAATTACAACAGACACACACACTTTCGGCAACCACACACACTTTCGGCACAACTCCATTATCAATTCCGAGCCCTCCCAATTATGTTACAAACAAACTCGGCCTACCAAAATTGTCGAGATTTAATTCCACTCCACAATTATACCATTCTAAATCCACAATTAGTATTAATATATATATATATATATATACACATATATATACATATATTTATTACTACACTTCCATTAAATTTTCAACAATATGTATACATATATATATATATATAT
>JAXCLQ010071533.1:0-11888 GCA_035584115.1 Cedrela odorata
TGCCTGTTTCTTGTAATCAAAACAAAGCCAATGAAAAACTAATAAGACTGAGAACGAGCAAGAAAAGTTGAGATTAATAAAACGGAAGAGATCAAGTTGATAATTGAAATGGGTAAAAAGCAATAATGAAAACAGAAGGAAAGAAAAACGACACGGGAAACAGACCTAAAATTAACAAACGGTCTAATGGAGATTTCAATTCAAACCCACTAACAGACTTAGAACAAACTATTACAGATTTAGAACAAAGTGCACCTAATGGAAAATCAAATAAATTGAGAAACAAATTAACATATACTGCTGAAATGAAGACAATAGCAATAAAAGAAATAATTTCCGAAAAGCTTGGCATGTGCACCTGATGGAAAAATGATCAAATTGTTTTGTTTGCAGAGCCAGGTTCTTAAAGATCAGGGAGGTCAGCAGGTTTATCTCCTTTTCTTCTTCTTCTTCTTCGCTAGTTAGGTATGAAAAACAACAAACAAAGATTGGTATCAATTGCAGTATAAACTCTCTGGTATTTTAAAAGACTGACTTTTGCTACTAACAAAGACTTCGTTTGAAAAACTCTGTTTGATCCACATCTACTTATGGACATTGGGCATGGGGGTACTGAAAGCGGACAGGGGAATTATTATTAGGTTGGTGAGGAAATTTGCAAACGATTCTGACTTATAACTTTCTCCAGATATATATTTATGTTAACCTATAAATTATAGAGAAAGAATTGATGTTAAATTATCATTTAAAAGTGCCTAACCACTTCAATTAAGGGATTGTTAGCGAAAATCAACTAATTGGTCTAAGGTAGATGGAAATTGTAATGCCCCTAAGTCGGAATGGACGAAGGTGTGATTTTTTCAAAGTTACAAAATTACGCAGAAATATTAAAATTTAATACATATACCTTTATAAATAATTCTTAATCACAAAAACTTTTTTGAATAGTTTACAAAAAAAATTAATAACAATGAAAGTCATAAATCTTGAGGATCTAAAAAATAATAAAAACTTAGCTAGATTCATCCACTAGAAGCTTAATTTTAATTATCTGAGAATCACAATAAATTTTTATAAGTTTTAAATTCAGTAAATATACTAGTTTTTCATATATACAGAACGCATACATACATATATACAATGTATGTATATGATATGGCATGAGATGAAACGATGATTGTTTCAAAAATTTATAACACTTCAACATTGTAGAAATTTCTTTCAAAATTTATTCAAAATATTTTTATTTAATTACTATTTAATATGACTTCGCTTATCACCGATTAAGCCAATGTTACCTATCGATAACATTCCGTATGTGGGATAAGCGCAAATGAGACACACAATTTTAAAAACAATAAACGCTCATCCCCGAAGATAAGAGCCACTTTCTCATCCATATCAACGGTGAGTTCACCTACATATATAAATACATCATCACACGAATGTGAAAATACACTATATCTAAGGATACCTTCAAAGGTCTCTCCCATATCATGTGAAACACTTAACAATACTTATCAATATACTAAATTTGAAGAAATAACCACACTTATAAAGATTCTTTATAAAATTGTAATTACCTACTAAACATGTAATAAAGTTCAATACCCTAAAACACAAATCTTAACTTTCATAAATACTTTTCTTACATAATCAATTTTTTATCAGTTAGAACACAATGCATATGTTCATACTTTAATGCTAATGCATATGACTTATAAGCAATCACATTTGTAAACAAATAATTATAAATAATCACTTAAACACATAATATTGTGAAAATCAATACTTTCATAATAACATATAATTAAAAGAATATTCTTAAAAAATACAATCATGTACATATGTTTATTGTGATTCTTTTTAAAAAGTTTAATACATTTATCTTTTGATAATTATAACTTAATTAACTTAAGTACTTAGACCTATAATCAAATATTAACATTCATAAGCTTCGTATACAGTATCAAAAATTATAACATAACTCATTAGATTTCAATTGTATCACTTATATCATTCATTTCATTTGATCACTTAATATTCATAAACTTGCCAAAATCTACACATTTTATTGTTTAAGAATTTTTCTTATACCTTAAACATGAAATCAAAACATAATCTTTAGGAATCATAATATAAGTTCATATAAAAAAATATTACACATGTCCAAATATCTTATAAATTTGCAGAGATGATATAGACATATAGACAGTAAAGAATTAAAAGTTTTGGGACAAAATTCATCCTATAAATATTTTAAACCAATTTCGTTTTGAAATATTCAAATTCTGTCAAACAGAAATCGGAAGTGAGCTATGTTCATTCATATTTTCATAACAATTCAAAAACAAATAATTTAACCATAAAATTTTAATATGATGTAATATATTCAATGAGGAATCAGTATAGAAAATATTGTAATTTTTAAAAATGATTTGATTAATTAAAATAATTTTGTCATTTAGCTATTCTACAAAAATAAGTAGTTTTCAGTATTCTTAGCTTAAATTCAAAAAATTATTAAAAATTAAAAACTTAGTATTTGTTCATGAAACAAAATTCAGAATAATCCTATAGATGTTCAATTTATTCACCTAAATCAGTTTAGTCAAATTCGTAATACAGGATTTTACAAAATTCACAAACTGAACTATTGTCATAAATCAACTTTGCAAAACTTTAATTCCTTCCTTTCATCCTTCACAAATAATAATCATTAATCTATTATTACAAGAAATTCATAGCTAAACACCCTAAATTGATTACAAAATTCCAATCACCATAAATTATGAAACATATATAATAAAATGACTTATTAAAGTAATAACAATCATCAATTCCTAAAACAAATATAAAATTAATAATAAACTTACAATTTTTGTTTTTATCATTTTCTTCTTCTCTTTTTTTTTTCTCTCTCTTATTCTTATGTCTTCTTCCCACTTAAGTCGGCAAAAACCCTAACCAGGGTAATTTATACTTATTAAAAAAATTTAATTAAGTCCTTGACTTTATTCTTTTATTTATTTTACTTAAAAATTATAACTTATTACTAAAATATCTTATTATTTATTATATTATACATATATCCCTGTAAAAGCATAATAAATTATATATATGTAACTATATATTAAGGGTGACAATTCGGATAAATGAATTATATCCGTGTCAATACGAATACGATTCGTTTATTCAAGCACGATTCGTTATGACATAATTATTCGTTTAGACAAGATTATTCGTTTAAATTCGTTTAGATCAGTTTATTCGTTTAAACACGATTATTTGTTTTGATTCATTTATTCATTTAGATCCGTTTATTCTTTTATACACGATTATTCGTTTAAATTCATTTTTGTTTAAATTTATTTATTTGTTTAAACTCGTTTATTTATTTAACACGATTCGTTTATACACAATTAAATTATAACAAAAATTATGAAAAAAATAAACTAAAATAATAATAATAATAATAATAATTTAGCTTTATAAAGCATACAAATTAAACAATATACTATCTTTCTGCCAGTCCGGTTTGCGCCTGCTTCAATCACTCGAGCAGATTGTTCTGCGGCATACTCTCTCTTTCCAACAAAATCAAAAGACATACTAACCCCCCCCAAAAAAAAAAACAAATTCATAGGATATCAAACAATATACTATCTTTTTTCTTTTTAAGAGTTTGAACAGTATTAGAACAAACCTCTGATTTTGAATGAACTAGATCAGGATTTAGCTTTTTCTGCAAATCAATAAAACTAGAAGCAACACAACAGAATAAAGAGTCATTAAAAATAAATAAACTTGCAATTTCAAACAGTTACAATCCAAGGATTTGAAAGTAATCCACCGACTGATCACTACGAGAGGACTCACAAAACAGAATGAATTTTCAACCCGATTCTCGAACAGAACAAAAAAAAATTGGAGAAAACATTAGTCCATTGCCTACTCTACCTCCAGTAACTGAAAAGGGCATTTTCAAACCGATTCTTGAACAGATTTTGCAGCGTCGATTGAAGAAGAAAGGGAACCGAGCGGGAGTAGAAGTGTTAGTTAAGTGGGAAGGGACAGCGGAAGAATATGCTTCTTGGTTGATTTGGAGAGACTGAAATGACACTACCCAGACCCTGAGGAGTGAGGACAAGGTATTCTAAGAAGGAGGCAACGTCATGTGTAACAAGAAGAAAGGACTTGCCAAGTCAAGTGTTATTAGTTAAATATGTTTTTATATTTAATTGGTTGTAATAAGATTGCTTGCTTCAACAATCTTGAGACACTGCTCTGCTTTTGGACCATCCTTATTTGTAATAATTAATTATTTAAAATGAATTTCAATTCGAAGAATAAACAGACGAGAT
Source organism: Cedrela odorata (assembly GCA_035584115.1). Lineage (NCBI taxonomy): Eukaryota > Viridiplantae > Streptophyta > Magnoliopsida > Sapindales > Meliaceae > Cedrela > Cedrela odorata. The sequence goes on from JAXCLQ010071533.1 coordinate 4,365, forward strand.
ATGCAATGCTGATGATACAATTAATGTAATGACAAGTTAAAAGAGACAGCAGCATTTTGTAGATGCTTAAACTTAATTAAACAACAATAAATTTCATTTTGCATGCCAAAGCTTTTTTGTGGCATTTAAAGAATCATTGTGCTGCAGAGAATGCATTGAACAAATCCAGAGAGTACTGCAACTCTGCAACATGGCTAAACTGAAACCCAAAGCTCTTCATTTTTAACCACAGAAAGAAAGCTAGCCTGATCCCAGTTATTAAATGAGAGAAACCTCAATCTTCTGTTCAAATCTGGGCGTTCAAATCCTTCAATTGATAATGATATTTACAATGATAGGTGAAAGCTTCGATTTTTCCATAGCAAGGACTAGAAAGTATTAAGAGTTTGACGATGAACTATATTGTTTACTTCAAATAAATTCAACTGAATTCATTATTAAAATAAGAGTAATGTACAAAATTTTGTTTATCTTTATCAATTTTTCTTCCAAAATCGCCTTATATACGAAATGATAAAGATGTAAACATTTTTCGTAGGGTGAATTATTAACTTTCAACATTTCAGGGTTTATTCCGCTATTTGTTACATTAGATTGTTGAGTTACAGAACAAGCTACACAGATATTATAATTAAATTATAAATTATACTTGTATATATTTCAAATTCTTAATGTCTAGTAAGGATTTCATAACAATGTTTTAACTCAAATCTCTACATATTAGGTGAACAAATATCAAAATGTAATTTACCGACAAAATTCAATAACTTACTATATACCCCCATTACTAATTTATTATACCAACTTGGCTATTCAAATCAATTTATTATACCAAATTTATATTATTTACAAGTGTAATGGTAATTAATAATTCGTGATTGCATATATAACATGACAAATAGCGTGATTGAAACAAGAGGATAAACTCATTCGATCCTGCAGCTTTCTTCATGGACAAGCTTCACTCAAATCACTCAGCCCAAACCATGGCATGAAACCACCGAATTGTTTTTATTGGGCCGGCTGCTTCAGTCCAACTGAAGTGAAAACAACCTAATTGTTTCTTGTGATTAATTAATAAACATTATTAGCTGATCTATGTGTTCTGTCTTTGCGTATGAACCAGTAGTTCCAAGCTTCTATCATCTTTACACTGGGAATTGTCGATAATGGATTCATAAAATAGAGGAATCCATGATCAATGCTATTTAAACAATTTGATGAAAGCCCAAAAATGTCTCAATTTAAACGTAGCATACCAATATTATTAATAAATTTTAAAATAATAACAATAATAATAGTTTTTTTAAATTGTTACATAAATGACGTAGTATAAGAAATAGATTGATTATTATCTTAAAATATATATAATATTATTCGTTATTTAAACAAGATATTAATTTTCAAATGCAATGAAAGACAATCACATAGAAAGCAAGATAAATTTATTATTACTCGTAAAAAAAAAATGGCTAAGATCCTTGACCCGTTCAAACGCAATCTTTGCAGGCTAAAAAATGGCTAAGATAAATTTATTAAATTCTAACATCCATTTTGTAAGGTAATTTCCAACAGGAGAAAATATTAAATAGCACAATTCTACTACATTATCATAATTTATAATGACGATGTAGTGGAGCTATTTCATTATTGAAGAATAAGAAATTTATGAGATGATAATGAATAAATAAAAGATAATTTCATGTGGCAAAGTATTTGTTTGCGGCATAATCTCAATACCGATGGACCAATTCAAACTAATTTTCTAATACATAACATTACCATTATCTTCTTGTATGCGTTAGTGCATTTTTATCTCTCTATGTTTTGTCTTTGCGTATGAATCAGTGGTTCCAAGATTCCATCAACTTTACACTTGGAACTTCCGATGGATCGGGTTCATGCAGAAGAGAGGAGTTCACGATAATGCCTATTTAAACACTTGTTGAAAAGCAAAGCACACCACAAGAGTATTACGTTTAGGGCTGATTTTTAATTGGCTTGCTTCTTAATTTCTCCCGTCATCTCTATTGTCATGGCAAAAACCATTGATAGCAGAGTTAAAATACATGAGGTTACCGGAATCACTCTCTTATCCAATTCAACCGCAGAGTTTTCTTTGCCTCTAACCTTGTTTGACACACACTAGCTCAAGTTTCTAGGATTTTACTCTCTGCCCTCTTTCACGGGCTGATATTAACCCACATGGAACTGCAGCAACTGAAGAAGAACAGCAATCCCCAGAAGAAAAAGAGAAATAAAATTTAAAGCGATGCACACGAGACACATAAAGAAAACTCTTAAACCATGCATACAAAAATAAGACAAATTCAAGAACCACATGGGTTGCTTCTTCTGCCCATCACCAGTCCAGCAGCAAGGAAAAAGCACCTCTCTTTCTGCCACTGCAATTAATTTTTTTATGATGATATTGATGATAGAGATAGTGGCCATAGTTAGAGTGATGGTGATAGTAAGCAGCCAGGCCATCAGATACAAGTTTTAGCCATAATTCAGTGATCAGAAACAATCAATTTTATCAAGCAACTGCACAATTTTTGTGCAGCAGGAGTTACTGCTACAATTGATGTAATTTTAACATTGTTCAAGAAAAATTCACTTCCCAAATCCTTGCTTAAATCCAAAACACAATCTATATAGTATAACAGTGCAACTCATCGATCCTTTTCCTTTTGATACATAAAGCATGCATGTTATTTAGCTGCAATATCAAATCGTTGAATCCAACTGAGAGTACAGTGAAAAACGAATAAGGAAAGGAGCAGACAGAACATAATGGATGCTCACACGTGAGTGCCAAAGCAGTGAACGAATATGAAAAACGTTCGTATTTTATAACTAATAATGAAGTATTTAGTGCCTTACTTGGAGTGAATTCACTCGACTGAAACAATCACATAAAAATTTGTTTTCTTTAGGCTATTTGCTGTCGCCCATCACACAGGATAAGATCTCGTATCCTGCCTTTCGTAATTTAATAATGGAGTGTCTGTAATTTATTTATTTATAGTTTTGTAAGAAGAAGAAGACGAAACTCTAAAAAGGTTCTAGAATAGCGACCCTTAGTTTCCTTATCAAATTCTCTCTCATCATCTCTAGCATGGCAGCGAAAGATAACGGTGTAAAATTACATGAGGTTACCAAAGTCACTCCGCCGTCCTTCGACTCAACGACGGCCATTACTCTTCCCCTCACTTATTTTGACGCTTTCTGGTTAAAGTTTGCTCCGGTAGAACGCCTCTTCTTCTATCAGATTACTGCGTTAACTTCTGATTTCTTCAACTCAGAAATCCTTCCCAAGCTCAAGCACTCTCTCTCACTCACTCTCATTCATTATCTCCCTCTCGCCGGCAACATCATGTGGCCTGAAGATGCACAAAAACCAGCTATCTACTACTTCCCAAACGACGGTGTTTCGGTCACAGTTGCTGAGTCTGAAGCTGACTTCAATTTCCTCTCCGGCAATGGAATTCGTCAAGCTGTTGTGTTGCATCCTTTGATACCACAGTTGCCGATATCTGAAATTAAGGCAGAGGTAATCGCTGTCCAAATTACGTTGTTCCCTAACGAAGGATTTTCTATTGGTATTTCATGTCACCATGCAGTTCTTGATGGGAAAAGTTCAACAATGTTTATAAAATCTTGGGCTTATTTATGCAAACAACTAGGTAAAGAAGAAAACCCGTCTTTGTTACCGGAGCTAAACCCATTTTTTGACCGGTCTGTCATCAAAGATCCGAAAGGTCTTTTCATGGTGAACTTCAATAGGTGGCTGGTTTTTACCGGGTCGGATTCGAGTCCCAACAAACGAAGCTTGAACATTATGCAAAGTTTTGTGGATGCCAACAAATTGGTACGAGCGACATTTGAGTTGAGCCGTGAAGATATTAAGAAACTCAGAGATAAGGTATTGTCTTTATCTGATAAAGTTAATGAAACTGAAGTGAAACAATCAAAACAACTTCATTTATCAACTTTTGTGCTTACATTAGCTTATACAACCGTTTGCTTGGTTAAATCCAAAGGAGAAGAAGGTAGTAGAGATTTTGTCATTGGATTCACTGCAGATTATAGGAGCCGTTTGGATCCTCCAATTCCGGATAATTATTTTGGTAACTGTATTGGGATGCTAGGTGATGCTGCAAAAACAAGTGAATTAATGGAGGAAAATGGGGTTGCTTTTGTTGCAGAGATGCTAAGTGATTTGATCAAAGACATAAATAGGGATATCGTAGAAGGATCATATGAGAAGGTTGGAAACTTAATGGAATTGATAAACCAAGGAGCACAATATACTTCGGTAGCCGGGTCGACCCGTTTTAATGTTTACAGGTCAGATTTCGGGTGGGGAAAGCCGAAGAAGGTGGAAATTGTGTCTATAGACAGAACGGCAGCTATATCTTTAGCTGAGAGTAGAGATGGAGAAGGTGGTGCGGAGGTTGGTGTTGTTTTGGAGAAGCAACAAATGGAGGCTTTTGCTTCTCTTTTTGTTCACGGCCTAAAAGATTATCTTTAAGGAACTATCTATGCAAGTCTATAATAACAATGTAAACTATTACAATGATTTTATATTGATCAATTATTTGCTCTTAGGAAAGAAGCAATTGAATAAAGAGTGTATCACATATATATATCATGTTCATGTATTTTGAATAAAGAGTCTGAGAGTCGACTTCGTGTTTGAAGAGGCAAAATTGGAATAATTTTATACATTAAGAATTCTAAAGAAGATTGCTTGTAAATACTAGATTGAATCTCTTATGTTCAAAATGTGACTTGATGATACTATTTACATTCAGTAACATTTTAACTTGGGGAACATATATATTGGAAAGAAACTCAAGCAAAATGTTGTATCTACAGTGGACATAGGTGAGATGAACCCTAAAACAGAATTCATTTATCTACTTCTTGCTTACTTGTATATGTCTATGGGCTATGTTTTAGTCTGTTTGATGAAAGCAAGAGCACGAGAATAACACAAAATTCATTAAAAATTGTCGGTAACGGCAGTGCCCATACCCTTCGTAACGTTACATATTGGTGGACCATGGCATTGAAAGCATGATGGTACAAATTACGGGACAAAAAATTTCAATGGTATTAGACTGTTCAATCCTTAACTGTGTGGACGAGATTCACTCAACTGAATCTTTCAGTATTTCACGTTATAATTAAACCGACCACAGTAATTTCCTTTCATTTCTCGGGTTTGCTTTTGACCGTTGTGGTCCACAAGATATAATAAGTTATAAGTCGTGGGGCTATTAATGGCCTTATGTTTTATCATTTCTATCATGGCAGCAAAACATACATGAAGTTACCAAAGACACCTCGGTCTCCGATTCAACATCCGCAGCCTCTCTCGCCTACTTTGACAAGTACTGGTTCAAGCTTCCCTCTGTGGAACCTCTCTTCTTCTATCAGATCACTGAGTTAACCTCTGATTTGTTCAACTATGTCTATAGAATACATTCATAATCATATAAACAATAAATCTTGTACCAAGAATTAGAATACGCACACAAGGGAAGCATTTAGTTTACAATATTTGACATTATTAATAAATTAATACTCAAAATTAGTTATTGAATTATGTTTTAATTAAACTTGTAACCTAACTAGTTTCTATTTCTCATTCTCTTTCCAATTCCAAGTCCCCTCCCTCTCACTTCCAACAATCGCTCTTTGATTTTATTGTTGAGATAAATGTGGGCTTCTTGTTGCAATCTATTAGGACTTTGAATGAGTAGATCTTGTATGTCTTGGTGCTCTTCTTCCCACACTTCTTCTTTTGTTCTCAAGAATCAACCTCTTTGGAATGTTTCTTGGCGGCCTTTTGCTTCCTCTGACTCTCCAGTCGCCGATATCCGACGATAAAGGACGGAAATCCACGGCTTCGCGAATTTCATTCTGAGAGAGGCTATTGAAATTGGCGCCAGATCAGCAACTGTAACTGAAACACCGTCGTTTGGGAAGTAATAGATGGCTGGTTTGGGGGCATCTGAAAGCCACGTGGGATTACCCGCGAGAGACTGCTTGAGCTTGGGGAGGATTACTGAGTTGAAGTAATCAGATGTTAACTCAGTGATCTGATAGAAGAAGAGGCGTTCCACTAGAGAAAACTCGGTGGTTGTGTTGGAGAACTTTTATTCTGTTTTTCATTGCTGCCATGATTGAGATAACGAGAGAAAGAAGGAAGATGCAAGTGATTTTGATTTTCTTTTTGGAATTCAGTTGTATTACTGTGTTTGCTGCATTGTTTTTTCTTACAACTACAAGTGTTTAAATAGCCTTAATTGGTCACCACTCTTTTATGAATTCAATTGGGAATGTTCTTTTAACATTTCTAAATTTATATATATATATATATATATATATTATTTCTGCTCTTGGAAAGGATAAAATTAATTAATTTACAACCAGTACCAACTACCAAAGCTGCGGTCGGCTGTTATACTCTATTTTAGAGTCGTGAATTCTGTTTTCAAGATGGAAAGAAATTGGGTGGCTGAAGAATTGAAAGCCCAACAAGAAACTTTCCAAAGAGGCTGATTCTAGGGAACAAAAGACAGGGAAAGTTCCGAAAATAACCTTATTTTACAATTTTATCTTCATAAAGTTGTCTTTAACTTACATAGTCCTTGAGCAATGTTAGTTTTGGTGTGCGTTAGCAAAAATAAGAGTGTCAGTTCTTCCGCTAATATTGGAGAGCTAATTCCTAGATATATGTGTGTTAGTCCAGAATCTACTGTCAGTATAAATAGAGATGCAGTTTGTTACTTCAGTAACACTTCGTTCAGAAAAAGGTGGGTAGAAAGATCCTAAACTTGCCGTCAATTACGTTTACTTCGGTGTTTATTTCGATTAACTTTTAAAAGTACTCAACATAGAATAATTAAATAAAAATGACTAACAAGCAACAATTAAGAGGAAATAAAAAATATCAGCAAACAAACATTCAAAGAGAGTAAGAAGTTAAAAGCAGAACAGAATTAGTAGATGGTTACACTTTATGAATTAATTACGAATTTCATTTCTGTATGCCAAAGCTTGTGCATGTTGTGATATTTAAAGAACCGTTCAGCTGCTGAGAATGCTTTGAACAAATCCAGAGAGTACTGCAACACTGCAACATATGGCTGGCTGGCTGGCCTGGCTTGTTAAACTGAAACCCGAAGCTCTTTGTTGTTTAACCGCAAAAAAGTAGCCTGATTCCAGTTAATGGATAATCTCAATCTTCTGTACAACTCTGGGCATTCTGAAGCAATATACACTTTATTTGCATATAAATATCAGAGTAGCAGAGCATGTTATCTGTAAACAGCTGTGCAAACATCATTATATATCTACAACATTACTTGACAGACGATCAATTCTGAATTTCATTCATTTTGTCCATTTATTTTCTTATGTACTATAAAAAACCTCCTCAAAAGTTTCGTTATAATTGTTATTACTTCTTAGAGTCAAGCAAAACAGAGCAATAACATACCATTTCTT
>JAXCLQ010071536.1:0-11878 GCA_035584115.1 Cedrela odorata
AAATAGCTTACATACCTAGTCAATTCTACCTTCTTAATCTTCTCCTTGACCCAAGGATTAAGAAAAGAGTAGCCACTTCATAAATCTGTTAATTTACTATACACCTTAATATAACATATGAATAAATTAAGGTAAGATACTTCCCCCAAGGTTTGACAAAATCAAAATGAATAAAATATTAATAATAATAAAAGTTAAATGAATAAAATAATTTGAGGTTAAATTAACTAGATAAATAAACTTTGAGGTAGATGAACAATAAAAGTTATGATTTGGATTGACACTTTCTATTTGAAAATATCTACTCTTCCTAAAAATTTACTGCTTTATTATAAAAATTCCCGCTTCTTAAGATAAAATTGTGGTTCTTTTCATTAATTGACATCTCACTTTGAGTTGAAATGAGTATGTGTAAAGTTTCCTAACGTCGAGGAAGCTAAGAAAATTAAATTTGAATTGTTATGAATATAAAAATTTCATAAAAATTAAAGAACAAGTAAGTTGTTTTTTAAATTTATCATACGAATTCAAATTTTAAAGCTTGAGAAGTATTAAGGAGAACTTTTTCTATATTTGTTCACTTTTAATTTGAATTTACTTTAATTTGGAAGTGAAAATTGAAGTGGAAATTTGCAAACCACTTTGCAATTTTGGTTTTCACTATTTCTTTATCTCTTTTTCAGTCAAGACAAGAATTCCAAATCTAATTTTTGCTTCCCTCAACCAAACCTTGAAAATGCATTTAATTTTGACTTTTCAAAATAATAAAATATATCTACTTACATTTCTATCACATGGAAATAATATAATCCATTCATTTTCACTTTTCCATTACTTAGTGGCTAATTTTAAATCATGTGCTATTATATAATTGACCAATTTTTTCATATTTATCCATACATTTAAATTATAATAATTAATAAATAAATATTTTATTTAATTAATTATTATAGTATTACTTTAATACTCTCCTTATAAAATTTACCATAAAACCATTTTATGAAATTATATTTAATTATTAATAATTAATAAATAAATATTTTATTAATTAATTATTATGATATTACCATAATACCTTCTTATAGAATTTACCATAAAACTATTTTATAAAATTTACTATAATGCCCTTGTGTAAACCCCGTTCTTCGGACATAGGGGTAAGATGGTCATTTCATAAGATTCATTATCCCATGTGCATTGTACAATATTAAGTAGCACATTAACCAGGCTTAGATGAATTTAAATTTAAGTTTAATAACGAGAATACAATGAAATTTGAAATATAATTTGAAATTTTACATAAGTTGGGTTTTCGCATATTGTCTTACGCTGAAGCATTTGGCGATCTCGCTAACTGGTTAGTAAGCGAGGTCAAGGGGCAATGTCCTTGCAGGGGATCGGGGGCAGAGCACCCGAAAGGTAAACAAAATGGGTTCTTGAAAATGAAGAGAAAATGTCAAAAATCTATCATGAGCATAAATGGATCGATACTTGGAATGGAAGTATCAATACATCGAGAATGTATGTCGATATTCATTGAACGGATCGATACTTACGAAGAAAGGTATCGATACTTTGCAAGTCAAAAATTTAGGAAGAAATTACAAACTAAACAGATTGATACCTTCCTTAAAGATATCGATACACGATAAAACAGAGAGTTAGAAAATAATTACATGCTGAACCAGATCGATACCTTTAACAAAGGTATCGATCCGTTGAAAAGAAAATGATCAATATATAAAGGCAAATGTATTGATACTTGGGGTCGAAGAAATTTTCAGAATTAAATTATTAAGGAATAGATCGATACTTGGACCAAAGGTATCGATACCCAACCCAAAAGTATTGATACCTAGTTTAAAAGTATCGATACCTAAGCTAAAAGTATCGATACCCAGCTTAAAAGTATCGATACTTTGCATAAATTTGGGCAAGATTTGACGGCCAAATTGATAATTTTACTCACCTTTATAAATACCCATGAGAGAAAAAACATTTTCAGTGTACTCTCATTCGTTCATTTCCCTCTCTCACTCTAAAAATACCTCTCTCGTTCTCTCTCTAGGTTTTGGCCGAATCTCCTAAAACCCTCTATATTTTCTTATAAATGTATGTAGCCAAGAGATAAACCATTCTCTCCTCGTCAATCTAATACCATTTTGGATTGAAACCAGTAAGAGGAAGCAAGAAATGAAAACTAGGGTTTCGAAATAAATTAAGGGTTTTACATCCAAACGACAATAAAAGGGTTTTAAGGATATCTACAGGCTAAAGGCAAGCCTATAAACCTATTTTAAGCTCAATTTTATGGATTGAATATATTTGAAATATGGGTTTTGCTATTTACCCGAGGATTTCCGTTTAATCTCACATAGGAAACATATATTGTGTTAATTAGTGATATTAGAAAGTATATAATGCTAAATGAACGGTAAAATAACACCTGGAATGTGTATAAATATTTTAGATAAAAATGCAGAAATTTAAATAACTATGGCCATGGGATTCCGTTATTGGAAATTGGCTAACTGACTCTCGTTAGAAAGTCTCGTAAAGTTACATATGTCAAACTAAGGAAATTGAGATAAAATGACCATGAACATTGTATGTAAGACATAAATGTTAATTAATTAAAATATCGAAGTTATAATGTTATATATGTGTAATATAGGTGCTGAGCACTCGGAAAAGTGACATATTATACGCGAGGAGTAGTATTGAGAGTGGAGACCTTCCCTATTACAGTGAGTGGAACTGTTTTACTCGTTTTCATGCATTTAACATACTTTATGAAACTTACTATTTTATGAATTAAGAAATGACTTATTTATCAACATAAATGACCTATTTATTGATTTGAAATGTGATTGGCCAGGAGGCCAGGTTTGATATTGAAAATGCATGGCTTGCAATTATATTGAAAATGAAATGATTATAAATGTTTATGTGAATGAATTTGATTGTGGCTTTTTATTAGTGATATGGCTGGAGAACTAGGTTGGTATATGTGACTATAGCTACAGAGTAGTAGCTTAGGAACGGATTTATGAGAGGCCGCCTAGGTGAGTGTGCCGTTAGTGGGGCAGTTATATGGGTGGATATAATGAGATGGAGTTGTTTACCCGTGGGATTGACGATGACAGTCATGAATATCATCACATGACTACTTGAGGCTAATGTCAGTGGTGGGCCAGTTTTAAAAATTGAGCATATATTTTTATACTTAAAGAACTGTTTTAATGAATGAGAATATTTTTTTGTGCATAAAGCCCACTGACGGTCTCGAGGTTACCATGGCCAAAGTAACCACTGGGAAGAGGAGCCAGCCCAGTGATTTTGTATAACAAGCTTTGATTTATCAACATAGAATTGTTTTATATTCATTAATAACTGTTTTATTAAACAGTATTTTATCCACTCATGGAGAATATCCCTATATACTCACCCCCCTCACCTCCTAGTTTTCAGGAGATCGAGATTTAGAAGTGCATTGTGCAAGTGGTGGTGATCAATAAAGGATGTAACGCCCTCAGGTACAGTTGATATTCTCGAATCACAGACTTGGATAGATTAGTTCACTGGGTATCCTTATAAAACTGTCTATGTCAGTAATTATGAACAGAAATGATGTACTTTGTTAAATATTTTACATGTATCTTAAAATTAAATATATCTTCATTGTGAAATGATTTGAAACCCGTCTCAGAGAGACATATTTATATGAATATGTTTATGAATTGTTTTGAAAATTGCTATGAGATGCATGTAAACATATAGGGGGACAGGTACCCAAGCAATCTTCCAGGCCTAATGGACATAGTCTAGGGTTAAGAATGTGTCTCGAGGGTTTGTGGTAGTTGTCACGTGTGAACCCTACGGATGGGGGCGTGACACCTTGTATCAAAAATTTTATAATTAAGTGTTCCAATAGTTAAAATACTTCTCAAGTAAGTTCTTTGTCAATTTAGATATGATTCAATAGGTTCACTATAAAGTGAGCAGAAGACGTACATCTAATTCTGAATTAAACTCTTTAATTTATTTAATGTTTCGTAAATTATCTTATGATTAATTAAATAAATTAAACTCTTTAAATCATTTAATATTTAATAAATCATTTCATGATTAATTAAATCTATCCCTAGACCGATATTAACATATAGTAATGTATCATGACTACCTGAGTTATTATGAAGTAGGAAGTTTTAACATGAACCTTTCCGTAATTAGTTACCGTGCAAATCAATCATTCCGTCATACTTACTCTGATTGGATTAAGACCATAGTTAACTGTTAAAATCTCTATATCTAATACTATGTATAATGAACCTTAAGATTATAACCTATACAGTATACTGTCATTGAGAACTTATTTTCAATCACACACTGCACTTTGACCAAGAATTTCATGTGTCATATCTTTATCATTCACATAGAGCATACTTTTACAATATACTATTGGTGACAGATCCTTTATTGAATATTCACTTATTTCTATAAATGTCGTACCATACTTAATAACTACCCACAATGAACCTTATGGTTTATTTTAAGTTAGTATTAAAGTACAGCATTTCACCCACAAAATAACTATAATATTCTCAAGTTTAACGATTATTTGCACTACTGATATGAAGAATGTCTAATTGACAGTAAAGTACAATTACCATTTGGACTTTTTTGCCGTGAGTCAATTTAGTGAACTCATTTTCTAATAAGCACCTATACACTTATCTTAGTGTCACTACACAAGTAGTCTATGAGAACAACCATCTTTTCAACAAACAAGCATAGTGTGTACCAATTTATCCGGTATTATAAAGATCCCACTTTATAGTCTTATGACTAAGAATGTTTAAGAATTATGCATTTAATGTATTTATCTCATAAGTATGATATCATCATATTTAGATATATATTATAAATATTTTGTGGACTTCATCATTATACATATATAAATGTAAATTAATGATGAAAAAAACTGCCATAAAATATTCATTTCATTATTAAAAGAAAAGATTTATAAGAGATAATGTCCTTCACAACAACTTGTGATTGGCTTGTAGGGCATAACTCTTACAATATGTTCGTTTGAAAAAAAACTATCAATATTTAATTACATCATATAAAATTTTAATCCATTTTTATGACCATTTTATTTATATTTTTTCCTAATGCATAATATTTCTCAGCATGTAATACTATGCCATTTGATCATGTTTTAATTATTTGTAAATATGTAGTAGTGATTTTATTCACGTTTAATTTTATTAGTAGATGCGCCCTTAATAAAATCATAATCATAATAACGTAATTTAATTTTTTAAATCGATAATTGAACAATATTAACTTGTTAATAAATGTGAATCTTGTTCTTCGGATCAATGAATAATTTCGATTTTTCTTCTTTTATTTGGAATTTAAATTCTTGGAGTTAAACTTTAAAAAAATGAAAGTATTTTTAAATTGATAATTGAACAATATTAACTTGTTAATAAATGTGAATCCTGTCCTTCAGATCAATGAATAATTTCAATTTTTCTTCTTTTCTTTGGAATTTAAATTCATGGAATTAGACTTTCGAGAAATGAAAGTGTTTTAAAGTTAAATAAATGAATTAAGTAAAAGAAAATTTAAAATAATTGCTTTTAGATATAATTACAAATGTTTCGAACTATGTAATGTTGTTTTGGAATTTTTCAAAGGGACAAATTGGAATAGAGAATAATGGACTAAATGGCAAGAATCAAATTAATTTTTGGATTTTATAGAGACTAAAACAAAAGTTTTTCAAAGTTTTGAGTTATTTTCAAAATTTCTAAAAAGAATAAAGGTCTCATTGAAATTTTACTTATCAAAATAATAGAATTTGACTATTGTCAATGGTATTCATTCTGCATCTTATTTCTCTCTAAACAGCACTGTTCTCTCTGTCTTTCTCTTGATTTCAGGCTAAATTACTTCAAGTTTGACCGATCTTGTCTCAAATTTCTGTTGTCGGTAAGCTTATTAACCTGTTAGAAACTTAATTTTTAGATTTTGAATATGAATTGTGTAGAACTCACTAATTTCAGTATACTTTAAGTGTATTTGATTCCATCAATAATAAATTATTCAAAAGCGTTAAGGTTCGAAAGAAATTTTTTTAGTATGCATGCATAATGAAATCGACACTTAGCTATAAAACGCCATAGATACATATATAAATCTAAGTATGTGATTTTTTTTTTGTATTTTAAAGATAATTATAAGTAATGTAAGGACTAAATTGGAAGAATTTTAAAATTTAAGGGGTTAAAATATAAAATTTTTATAAGTTAGAAAAAAAGTGTAAATAAAAAAAATACAAAGCCACATTAAAATAATTATATTATTATATCATGGCCTAATAAAGTTGTTAAATTAAACCCAAATTTATACTAAGTATAGGCCTAAGTTTGATTTAAATTTAATGTCGAAATTTTATTAACATTTTAAGCCCAAATTTATTAAATTCAAAATAAACAAAGACTCAAATCCAATTTGCTATGTTTTACTTCTCCATTAGTCTAAAATCATTTACCTTTATATTGACCAATTAAAACAAAGCAAAGAAAAAGCAAGAGAAGTCACTACGTAATGCCAAAGGGAAGTAAAAGACAAAGCCAAATATATATATATATATATATATATAGTAATTTCTTTACTATTCTAGATTTCTCCATATGTATTTGGAACATTAAAAAGACAAGAAAAGAAATAAAAGATGAAGAAGAAAATGTGAATGATAACAGAGAATGAAAGAGAAAACGTAGCAAAGGGAGAAAATAAAGTGTGCTAGCCTTGGCCAAAAGAGACAAAAGAAAAGGAAAATTAGCGTGAGGTGAGTCAAGTGAGGTGGTTGACCAGCTGAAAGAGGGGAGGGTAAAAAGAGAGAGAGAGAAGAGAAAAAAAGTGAAGAAAGCAAGAAGGAGAAGAGAAAAAGAGTTATCTTGTGTAAGCATGTGTATAGTTTTAAAGAATTTTAATTATGTGGTGTTGTAAGTGCTTTTATGTTGAAATTTTAATGAAAATGAACGTATGAGTTTGTGAATAAGAAGGAAAATGTTATGAATGTGGTATACATGCATGGGTGAAATAATGATAGGTGGAGTTAACATGCACGTTGTGTGTATGTTAGTTGATTTTGAAAATTTATTTATTGTTTTATGTTAATTGACGTTAAATTGATACTAAAATATGAATTTGTGATTAATGCTATGGGTAAATGTCATGTAAATGATGTATGTGTGTGTTGATTTGGGTGTTTTGGATGTTAGAGAATAAATAAAAATTTGTTAAGGGCAGATTAGAGTGTAGGTATATATGTTAATGAATTATTGAGCATGGAAAGTGAAAAATGGTTAGGTTACATAAATGGCAGGACATGAACTAAAATTTTGTGACCATAATTAATGACATTTATGTCTAGTAAATGTAAATTTAAAAAGGTTATAAAGTATTAAAGTGGTGATAGGCATCAAAAAGAATAATAAAAGTATAATCATAAAAACTGTCTGCAGTATTCTAATGCGCGATGTAGTGAAAAGCTTGCGAAACTAGGCAAAATGTGAACGATTGTCGTACGCTCTTATATAGGTATTTAAAGAATGGAAAAATGAAGAACTTAGGAGTCTTAGGTCATGAATTTAGCAATTAAAATTGTATTAAAAATATAGGACAAATTCGGATAAATAAGTCACTAGAAATCTGAGTAGGGCTCTGAAAAACGAGATCTAAGAGAGTTTCTAATGTCGGATTGATAAGCCGTAAAATTGTAGAAACTCTAGACTAAATTTAAATTATATTCAATGGGTATTTCAAGTATATTATTGTTAGTAAGCGATAAGTTATGTATATTATATTTGTTTTATTAGATTAGGCACATTGTATATAAAATCTAACAAAGAAATAGTGTAATTGTAGATCAATGACTTAAGCATCTGACACTAATACCTTGAGTCGGGAATTTGAGAGCGTCTAGGTGAGCAGATTGATACATTTTTTAAAGTTTTTAAAATAAATAATTTAAAATGTTAAATTATTTTGTGAAAATTATAAACTTTAAAAATAATTTAAATGTTTAATTTTGTTCGAATTTGTGAAATTTAGATGTATTGCAAATATAAAATGAATATGTTATGAGTAAGAGTATATTTTATAAGATATTTTGATTATCCATAAAATGTTTTGTAGATGGGTTAATATGTGATAAATTAAATTGTTTTGTCATATGATTTTTATGATAAATGTTACGTACTGATTTTATTTTTGAGATTTTTGGTACTAGTGCTCAATTTAGGTGCGTATGTGTATAGATTCTTTTTTCGCTCTTACCCAAAAAAGGGGTAAGAGAGTGTTACATATTCCGCCTTTATCCGAGGAAGAGGGTATGAGTAAAGGAGAGGTTATCTATTCCGCCCTTACTCGAGTATGAGGTGAGTGAGAGGTTATCATTTCCGCCTTTGTCGTCTGTTAAGAGGCAAAGAAGAGGTTACAGCTGGATGAGTCGATGTCTGACACTACATTTACTTATCCAAGCCAACGCCAATGAGAAGTTTAATAAAATTGTTTTATATACTGATACAGAAAAACTCGTTTGCGGGTCTCAAGGTATTAGCTGGATAAACACCGGAGAATGTCTCGAGGGATAGTTTCTTGGCGGGCCTAAATATTTTTATTTGAATATCTACATATATTGTTTATGAAATTAGTTTTAATATGTTATTATATCTGGTGAAATAATTTTAAATTAAAAATAAAATCTTGTATTTTCTGTGTTAAAATTTTAATACTCTTACTCATATTTTGTGTTATAATTTTTAAATTTACTACTATCCATCTATTCAATAAGTTATACTCACTCTTTTATTTTCTTAAAATATTTTCTGATTAAACAGATTATGAGGAGGTTGTGAGTCCACTTTTCAAACCAAATTTGGCAGAATAAAATTATAGCAGACTAGTAGGTACTTAGGGTCTCCGGTGTTATATATGTATAGGAGGTTTAGTTGGGATCCATAAACTATATTTTGTAATTGATTTGTGAATAACGAATATATTATAGGTACAAATATTGTAGATTTATTATATGTTTATAATATATGTATGTATATATGTAGACATTATATGTAAAATTTTAAAATTTTAAAATTTAAAATTTAAAATTTAAATATTTATATGTATGAAGCATTAGAAGCCTTACACAATCGTGGGAGTGCAGATAAGATGTACATCTTGCGGTTGTTACGTACTCGTATACGTGGATCGGGGTATGACAAATTGAATTTTGGGTTATTATTCATCCAAAAAATTTATACTTAATTTTGCATAGGAAATGTCAGATTGTGTTGAATTGGAGTAAGAAATGTAGCATTGGGTTGATTTTCTATTGATTAAAATGTTGGTTGGAAGGAATTTGAGTATTTTTCTCTCAAGTGCTACAATATTTTTGAATGTGCTACAATAAAATTAAATTTGCTACAGTAATTTTGATAATATGAACAACATCTTTTTGCTTTGAATAGTAACTTCGATCTGAACTGTATTTAGTTGCTTTGACAAAAATGTGAATTACAATAAGTTGACATGTGATTTCATTGTTGAAAATCGGATAAATGACCTTAATTAGTTAAACTTAGTGATATGTATAAAACTAAAGAATTTTATACACATTATTCTACGAATATAACAGTTAAAATATTTATGTTGATTAATTGAATAGTAGAATACATGATTTATGTATTTGTGGTATTATGCTACGAGAAGCTAGGAGAAGGATCAAGTTAGGCATGAGAATCGTTAGTAGGAATGGTTACTCTCCCCTTATTGTGAGTAAATTTATACATATATAAATATGTAAATATATGTGCATTATACTTATATGTATGTTTGTGTGCTAAACAATCAGTTTTTCTTGTTAAAGTGAAATATGAAATAAACATGTTTATAATTGATTTATATTAATATTAGGATATTTGCTTATGTGGTCTGCTATTGAAGATTTTATGATATATATGTCAAAATGGTTGGGGAGACTGGATTTGATTTATATATTTTATTATCATTATTTAAAAATGATTTGTTTTATATATGCATATTGATGATGAGGCCGGTATGGCTGAATACTGTTATATGGTCAGTGGGCTGATTTATTAATTGTAACTCTAAGGGGGTAGCGTATGGACGGACTTATGAGAGATCTATAGGTGAGTGGAGCCGCAATAAGACTTGTGTAAGAAGGAAAGGTCATGGCAAACCTACTGTGTGTTGTGCAAGTATGTGTGGTTATAGATACTCTATAAAAAGTTCTGGCGACTTGATAATGATATTTTGGATTTGACGAATTGTAAGGATAGTCACTTATGTTACCAAATGATTACTCAGGGCTAATATCAGTGAGACGAACGTTTATTTTTATAAATACATGCTTTATTAAAAATAAATGGTTTTATCAAGCATGAAAAATAGTTTTATGTTTTATAAAGAATTCATTGCATATAGTTTTATATATAAAAGACTCACTGATGGTTTCGATGTTGCCTTGTCAAGGTGGCGGTCTAGAAAATATAACCAGCCTAATTTAGTTGTTTTAAACTAAATGCAGACCTATGAACTGTTTTATAGTTATTTGATTTAAACAAACATGTATATATTTTTTGTGTATAAGTTGAAGAGTCAATATCATGATTTGTAAATGTTTATATATATATATATATATATATATTTTATTTACTCATTGAGTATATTCGTACACTCACTCTTTACTTTTATAACTTTTAAATTATATGGATTAGTAGTAGTTGTTGAAGGGTTTTCAACACTCCATATATATTTTTCCTAAATTTACAAATGTATTTTGTTTTCACTAGATATGTATTTATTTGAGTTTTGTAAAGTACTTATAAACTAAATATTCATATAAATTCTTATATTTGTTCAACTCGAACCAAAATGAGTTTCATAATGATTTTATAATTATTATAATAATTATTGTTTATGTGTTGTGGATGAATTGATCATGGATAATCAATTCTTTGATAATAATCCTGTAGATGAGAAAATTATTGTATAAACTATTTTTAGATTTTGATAATTGATAGAATTTAATGATTGAAAGGTAAATCTTACAAACTCTCTTAATACATTATGAGAATAGAGAGTGTATTATAAAAGTCTGTGATTATTGTCATGAGTGAACCCGAAAATTGGACTGTGACAATAAAAATAGTAATTTTTTTTATTTTACTGGTTTTGTAGTATTGTTGGGTTGTAAAGTCTACAAGTATAATTGGGTAAAAGACATAGTGTTATTTTAATACAATTATTAATTAGTTATTTGTTCATTAGTTGCTACTGATTAATTTTTAAAATTGTTCATGAAATAGAAAAAAATAAACTTAAAAACTAAATATGATTTTATTAAACTTTAGGAAAAGTATCCGTTGATTATTATTTTTTTATTTTTTTATCATGTATGGACAAGAAAGTGAGTAATTTGTATTGAATTTTGTACAATTTCTAATTTATTGTTAAAAAAGAAAAACAATTTAATATTTTAATAAATTAATAAAAAAATTATTTTTTTATTATATTTAGAGAAAAAATATATAATTTTTTTATATAAATAGTTATTTTTATTTGTAATTTTATAAATTTTGAGACGTACCTATTAATTATTTAAATAATTATATTATTAAAAAATTTATTTAATATAAATGATTAATTGATCTTACAATTCAAATGATTGTTTTGTGAAAGTAAATTTTATCATTTATGACAATAATAATAATAATAATAAATCTATTTTGAAATTCAACTTATTGAATCAATATATACACCAAGTTAGTTTATTGGT
>JAXCLQ010071538.1:0-11877 GCA_035584115.1 Cedrela odorata
GACAAAACATTGTTAATTGGGTGAGTTTGATCATTTGCTTACGAATTATTGATTCAATTCCTAAACGAGCAAATTGTTTTGTTTTGAAATATTGAATCATCCATCATATTGTTTGAAAACTAAGAAAACATTAAAAAAAAACAAAACAAAACAAAACAAAATAATAATAATAATTAAATCTTGATTATCACGCTTGATTTTAGAGGTGGAGTTACAGGTTCAATTCAATTCTTACTCTGCCCCTGCCTCATTCCCATTCATTTAAATATTTGTCCTCCTATCCTCCGGTACTCATGAGATATAAACTCCCTTGACATAAACAACAAACACGATCAATTGAGATTGCGTACATGATCAACTAAAAAGGTCGAAGAAGAAGAAGCAAAACTTTGGATTTCTGCAAGTTTGACTTTTTTATGTGTTAGAATAGTTCTGGTTGAAAATGAGACGACAGTTGAGGAAGGGTCAATTCCAGCACAAGCAATAAGTTCTTCTCATAGAAGGCACCATCATTCGGACAATCTTGGCCAGAGAAATTTTATGGATTGTGAATTGTTCAGTTCCAAGTGTTCAATATAGCTCAGCAACAAAAATGAGTGTAAAAGCGGGTAGGGGTGTTCAAACTTCAATCCAATCCTACCAATACCAATCACATCAATCCAATCTATGGAATTTGTGAATTGGTAGATTATATTGGATTAAAAAATTTAAAATTTGTCCTTGCTAAACCGGCTTACAAATTTGCTTCAAAAGAGAATAATACAGTATTGTCAATCTGTCTACCCAAATGTTTCCCTAACTAGTGATTCAAAGTCTGCATGTTGTACAACAAACCAATGGTACTAATGAATTTGAGATACGCAATTAAGTCTAATAAATTTTAAAATATAATTTTAGTATGCTTTTAAAGTTTAGTAAGACTGTTTATTTTTTAATTTATATTTGATATTTAACAAATTTATTAAATTGTTTATATATTTAAAGTCGTGGCAACTCAATCCCAAACATATTCCTTATAAACCTACATTTCTAAGTAACTTGGAATGAAGTTCATTTGGTAGCAACCCACCAAATTTGAATGAACAAGATATATAACTTGTAAGATTATTTTTATAAGCCGGCTTAATTTTTGCATAATTCAGATCAATACCGTACCAAATACAAAAAGACAACAGAATTGGTATTATGATTTTACAATGAGAATTGCCACGTTGAAATGATTATTTAATTTAGATTAGAATTTTGTAGTATTTACTGAGCATAATGTTATAGAAATATTTCAACAAAAATTCTGTCATAATTTCTTATAAAAAAAATTTAAAATCTGAATCCATACATGATAAGGAGAATTTATAATTTTATTTCATTCAAATTGGATTACAAATTAATTTTATACAAATACTTGAAGTTGACTACTGCAATATGAAATTTTGTGAATCTTGCGAAGTTATAGTTGAATATTTATTTTTTTGAAGTACAAACAATATTAAAAAATTACAAAGTTTTATATGAGAATTGATATATATGTTTACTATTTTTTTTTATAAATTTCGAAATTTTTAAAATTATATTTTATTATTTAAGAATTTTGAGATTGAGTGAACCTAAATTATAAAATAATCTAGGCAGGTTAATATTTTTTAAGATATTTATTATTTTGAAGCCACAAAAGACCTTCAAAATTTATACATATGTTTACTAATTTTTCTATAAATTTCATAATTTTTGGATGTATATTTAAATAGTTAATAATTTTTTATTGAGTAGTTTACATTTTAAAAACAACCTGGATAGATTTGTGTTGTTTGAAAAACTAATTCTTTTAAAATTATTTTTATCTTGAAATGCCATGAAAGTTTTACACATAATTAAATTAGGTGTTCTCAGTAAATATATAAATTTTTATCTTGATTTGGTTTATACATTAGGAGTTAAAATTTCTAAATTATAAGGAGTTTTGTTTTCGATACGTAAACGAGTACTATAAACGTAGTTAATATATATATATATATATTATTTGTGTTATTTTATGTTTTCTTGATGAGATAATTTATTATTATAGGAGGTTTGGAACCTTCAGACTGCAATTAGAGGTACCTTAAGACTTTAGCTTGAATTGAGGTAACTAATTTCATTCATGATATATTGGGTTGTTTTTGCATTATAAAAATATTTTATGGCATGAATTTATTGATTCAAATGTTTGAAAAATAATTTATTATTTGATAAATGAATTACAAATTCTTACAACTTAAATATTTTGAAAGTTAGTTTTTAAACAAAAGATTTTTAATAATTATGGTACAAATTTTATTTATAAAATGTTTTACGAATTATTTTATAAAAGTCAATATCTAATTATAAAATTTGTTAAATGCCTTGTAAGTAAATCAATACAACTCACTATATTATTAAACGATTATTATATAGCTATTTGAAATGAAATGTTTTGGCTCATCTGTCCGTAATATTACGATTATGATTCTGATCGATTACGATCGATATATCTGATTGTTTAGACCAGTTAGTATTCTGTTATGATTGTGCACACTATTTGATTCTATTATTGATTAGGTCACTAGGGTACAAGTGATACTATGTGACATAAGCAACTTATATGTATATTTTCTATAAATAATGTTTTATATGCTTCTGCATCTACATTTTGTTATTAAAATTTATGAACATTAATTTTCTCTTTGTTTTGAGAAATTGTTTGAAATTATATTTTGAATGATAATTAAGGGCTTGCGAATTTTTGTATGCATATGAAAATAAGAAAACTCATGCATATGTTATGAATAGCATTACTTACGAGTTAACGGCTTACTCCTCGTCATTTATTTTTTTTACAGGATAAGTTGCTTCGTGTGGTAAGTGTGATTGACTTGACTTAGAGGATAATATTGGAGATTTTATATTTTTTATGTTATAAACTATGAAGTATTTTGTAATACATTTATTGCATTTTTAGAATTGTATCTTAGAGTTATTTTGAGATTTTCTTTTAGTTGATTATATTAAGATTATTTAAACAGATTTAGGATTTTGGTTTAATAATAGTTTTAATAAAAAAGTCTTTTAGTAGAATAATTGTAATTGTGATATTAGTGTATGTATATGAAATAGTTTTAATAAAAAAGTCTTTCGACATGTGCGAGCCTTGTTGGATTTGGGGCGTCACATGCAGTCGTTGCAGCGTGGAATACATCCCCTCAAAATAGATATCCAGCTTTGATCTAAGGCTTAATTTGTTTGGTGGGTTCCTTGTAGCGTGCAAAAACCTTCTGAAACGCCAATATGATTGCAACAAAAGAACTGCCCGATCGTAATGGCTCAGTAATAACATATGTTTCAAGTCATCCGCCATGAGAATAAAGGCATCAACGTTAGTAAGCACTTGAATTGTTCTCGTTGAAGTAGGGAGGTTGGACGATCTTTCATTCTGAGCCCAAGCGATAAGTTCTTGCCCGCAGAAGTCACCATCTTCCAGATGATTCTTTCTACTACGACGATCAATCAACAAAGATGCAGTTGTTACATTCCTGGAGGTGGAGCTGTAGGTCCAAAGCTTGCCTTTCAACACGAAGAGCATCTCATCAATTGGGTCTCCTTCCCGAACAATGCGAGTACGCTCAATAAAGAAGACTGGTTTCAGACAATCACACAATTCCACCAACGATTTTTCACTTAAGTTTTCGAACTCTTTTACCTTGACATATATACATCCAAGAATATATAACAATCAATGACACCTCCAACGATTGTAAAGTTATAATGACAATCAATAGGAACTCACATTCTTAAGCAGTTTTAAGAAGAGTTTGCGCCTTATTTTCTTTCCAAGGTCCTCGGGAAGATCATTCACCAAATCGTATACATCAACACGTTTGGTTTCTTGCCATTTCTTTCGCTTGTATTTCCTTAACTGCCCTTGGATATCAGAAGGGATTTCCTCAAAATTTGGCCACCGCTTTATCTCCTGCCACTTCTGTCATATCTTCTGTGATCTTGCAGTGTCAGACTGCACATACATCCATTTCAGATCAACTATAGTTGTTAAAAACTTAAATCTATGCTGCTTCATAACGCATTTATAAAAGTTAACCGAGAGAAAAGAAACAGAAAAAATGAATGAAATTGAACTTGCATCATTCCAATTAAAAAGACAAACAGCACCAAGTCAAAGTTGGTCATGCAAATAGCAAATATGTTTTCCCCGATATCCGTACTTGTATGGAGGTTCTGACCAAAAGCACTGTAGAAATTAAAGTGCAATTCATGTGTCTTATTTACCTATTGCTGTAATTGTGGCAGGATAATGGTTGAAATGATACAATTAAAAATAGTCCCTCTCTAGGGTAGATTTATGTAGTTCGTTAAAATGCTAACTCTGTCAAAAGTTAGAAAATGTAACAGAGAACTTGATGAATGCCATATCACTAGATTTTGGCTAATACACTTGCATGTAATGTTATAATCGCCAGCACCAAATTGAAAATTAATCTCAATTGTATGGTAGTAATTATTCCACATATCAAAAGGCCACATAATTTAAAATAAAACACCACAGAGTATGTGCATACCTGAGATTTTGCAGCCCCATTGTAAACAATGTAACTGTTGGGGAAATTAACGTTGACGTCTCTAAGGATCAGATCAGTGAGGATGCAAAAATAATAGAGAAAATAAAATAAACACAAATTTGATAACGAAGTTCGACCAACTCTACTTACGTCTCCGGATTTGGTACAGATCGCTTTACTAAAAGAAGAAAATTACACAAGTATTTGCTAACACTTACAACTCACAACCCACATCTCAATTACACCCAAGAATTTTTCATTTGAGAAACAAATTCGAGTGAAGAGATTGTAAGAGAATTTTTCACCCTTGAAAAATTCTCTTACAATCTCTTCACTCGAATTTGTTTCTCAAACTCTCTCAAAACTCACTTCACTTAAAACTCACTTATTTTTTTGGATGATTTTCAAATGAGAGGGTGGGGGGTTTATATAGCCTTTAAAAGGCTTGGTTGGTGAAGGAGTGAGTGGAGAGAGGTAGGTGGGAGAGGTAAGTGGGAGGGTAGGTGGGAGTCAGGTACCACCTAACTTTCTTTCCACCTAATTTTCTTCTCACCTAACTTTCTTCTTTCTTTACAATCTCCCACTTGAAGACTGATTTCAATCTGTCTTCACACCTCGATCTATGCAGCAGATGTTTTAGTCTTGTTACTTTTGCAGGCCAACTGAAGTTGCGCACAACTTCAGTTTGTCGATAACCACTGTCTTTATTAACATATCTGCTAGATTCTTACTTCCTTAAATCTTTACCAGTATTAACACCTCATCTTCCAATAAAGATCTGATGAAGTGATAACAAAGTCCAATATGCTTGGTTCTAGAATGAAATGTTGAATTCTTCACCAAGTGTATTGCACTCTGATTATCACTGTGCAGAACATTCTTCTCCTGTTTGAATCCCAACTCAGTTAACAAACCTTAAAGCCATATCATTTCTTTATTGGTTTCAGTCACTGCTACATACTCACCCTCTGTAGTGGATAGGGTGACAATCTTTTGTAATTGCGACATCCAACTAACAGTTGTACTTCCAACAGTGAATATATAGCCGGTGGTGCATTTTCGGTGATTGACTTCACCTTCAAAGTCTGCGTCTACATAACCTTATACTTTTAACTCGCCCTTACCAAAGTACAAACACTTCTCTGTAGTGCCTTGTAGATACCTCAAAATTCATTTTACTGCTTCCCAATAAGCTTTTCTTGGATTTGACATAAACTTGCTAGCAATTCCTACTGCATGGCCAACATCTGGTCTCGTCTATACCATCATCTACATTAAACTCCTAATGGCTGAGGCGTAAGGAACCTTAGCCATGAAATCTCTCTCTTTCTCCGTCTAAGGAGACTAATCCTTGGATAAGCAAAAGTGACTTACCAAGGGTGTGCTAACCGATTTGGCGTCTCCCATGTTGAATCTTTGCAAAACACGGTTGATGTACTTTGCCTGAGATAACTGCAAAATCCCTCTATGTTTATCTCTTGTGATTTGCATTCCAAGAATCTTCTTTGCTGGACCTAAGTCCTTCATGTCAAACTCTTTTGACAATTACTGCTTCAACTTTCTGATATCATCCATATTTGAACTTGCTACTAACATATCATCGATATAAAGTAGCAAAATGATATAACTAGACCTATATCTTTTGAAGTAGCAACAATGGTTGGCGTTGCACTTCTAGAAACCTTCCTTGTACATGAAGCCGTCAAACTTTCTGTACCACTGTCTTGGGGCTTGTTTCAGGCCAAACAAACTCTTTTTAAGTCTGCACACCATGTTCTCATTTCCTCTTTCTGAGAAACGTTCTGGCTAGAACATGTAAATCTCTTCATCCAAGTCTCCGTGAAGAAATACGGTCTTCATGTCTAATTGTTCAAGATAAAGATCTTCAACGGCAACAATATTCAACATTGACTTAATAGTTTTGAGCTTCACAACGGGAGCAAAAATGTTGGTGTAGTCAACTCCTTCCTTCTGTTGGAATCCTTTGACAACTAGTCGAGCTTTGTATCTCTTTGAACCATTATGCTTCTTTTTCACTAGGTACACCCATTTGTTGTGAATTGCCTTTTTCCCCATGGGTAACTCAGCTAGTTCCCATGTCTAATTGGAGATCAGAGACATCATTTCGTCTTTTATGGCAAACTCCTACTTGCTAGCATCTTTAGTCTAACAAGCTTCATCATAGCATTCAGGCTCTCCTTTATTAGTCAACAACAAATAGTTCATGTATCTCCTATTAGGCACATGAGGCCAAGAAGATCTTCTCAATACATGAGCTGGAGGTTGCGTTGTGTAGGACTGTTGCTTACTACTCTATCCAACGAGTTCCTCTAGCTGAGGACTTGCTACAATTGGCTCTGTCACGGGACTATCTAGGACATCATCTGCATCTACAAAGACTGGCCCACTCTACTTGAGTTGCTGGCGTCTATTTTATGCATGTCCTTGTACATCACTCTCTTGTTGAAAATCATATCTCTGCTGTAGATCACCCTCTTGTTTTCATCATCCTAAATGTGGTAGCCAAACTCATCTCTGGTATTCTATGCTCCAATGGAACCGATGGGCCTCGGTTGATCAAGTAAGCTGCTGTGTTGACTACTTCTGCCCATAACTGCTTTGGTAGACCTGACTGTATCCGAATGCTTCTCGCTCTTTCTGTCAACGTTCTATTTATACGCTCAGCTATACCATTATGTTGAGGCGTACCTGGCACAGTTCTCTTTATTCTGATCCAGTGCTCATAGCAGAACTTCTTGAATCTAGTGTCTACATATTCACCACCATTGTTGGTTCTGAGTCTTTTAATCTTTAGACCTGTTTCATTTTCAACCATAGCTTTCCATCTCCTGAAAGCCTCAAACACCTCTGACTTATGCTTTAAGAAGTAAACCATTACCTTCTAAGAGTGATCATCAATGAAAGTCACGAAGTAGTGTTTCCCACAAATGGATGAAATGGTCGTTGGTCCCCAAACATTAGAGTGAACCAGCTCTAGACTTTCTTTCTTTAGGGTTCTACCACTTGTCTGAAAGTTAACTCTCTTCTGCTTTCCAAGTATGCAATCTTCGCACATGTCTATCTCTACTGACTGTAAACTTGAAAGTTTCCCCTTCGATTGCATGATCTTCATCCTTTTCTCACTCATGTGGCCTAATCTCTGGTGCCACAGATTGGGATTTTCATTACCTGCTGCAACTGAAATCGAACAACGTGCCTTTGCTGTCATGTAAAGAGTACCACTCTCTTTTCCACGAGCAACCGTCATTGCGCCCTTTGAAATCTTCCAATCATCACCATGGAATATCATAGTGTAGCCTTCGCTGGCTAACTACCCTACTGCAATTAAGTTTTTTCTTAAGTCAGGAATATGCCTGATATCCTTCAACTCCCAAACAGACCCTTCAACTTAATCTTCACTACACCTTTACCAATAATGGTGCAAGGTTGATCATCACCAAGATATACATTTCCAAGGTTTCCAAGGACATACCTCTCAAAGAATTCTTTCTGTGAAGTAACGTGGAATGATGCTCCAGAGTCTAATAACCAAGACTCTTCTTTGCTCTCCAAAAAGCATATCAACGCATCATCTCCTCCTGAGGTAGAAGTGACATTCACCTCTGCCTTCGCCTCTTGATCCTTTGGTGCACTCCTGCACTGATTTTTATAATGCTCGGTCTTTCCACAGTTCCAACACTCGACAACCTTCAAGTTCTATGAACTTTTTGACTCTGGACAGCCTTCGAGTTCTTAAATTTGGACCTCCTATCCTTACCTCGATAGTTGTAATCCCAAAATTGATTTCCTTAAGACAATTCATATTATCTGTCTTTGATTTCCTTAAGACAGATAATATGAATTATCTTAAGGAAATCAAAGACAGAACGGAGAACAGTAGATGTAATCCCCAAATTGTCATCAAATTATAAGCACTTCTTTTCATTGTTGATCACCAGAATGTAAAAGAACAAAGGATCCAATATGATTGCAATCACACACAGTAGAAGAAAAAATTTTTAAGAAAAAACTTTTTTCTTGATAGAAAACTTTATCAATTTCTTCATAACATACTTGATCAGTTCTTTTGGCACAGATACTATTACAAATCCTATCGCAAATGGGATTAACAAAAACCATACTATTACAAATCCTATCGTAAATAGGATTAAAAAAATAGTATAAAATGAAGCCAATCCATGGGTCGAGGGTGGATGGGTTGAATATGAGAATCCACTTTATTACACATGGGTATAATGATGGGTGTTGGAGGCTAACATGAGAGAATGTGAAATGCTGCACCGAAATAAGAAATATATTATATTAATATAATATAATATATAATACAATAATAATATTGTTTATTATTATTTTGTTGACTAGTAAATGAAATTTTCCTATAAATAGGAGGCTTCATTTCATTCATTTGTATTCATTCACAAATTCTCTTAATCCCTTAACTTCTCAACTTAAGAGAGTATTCTGCAATTGTACTCTCCTTGTAGTTAAAGAAAAGTTGTAATCACATTTTTATAGTAAATTTTTCTACTTTGCCCGTAGTTTTTCATCCCAATTAATTTGGAGATTTTCACGTAAATTCTGTGTGTTATTATTTTCATCTCATTATTTATTGTTATGATTATATGGAAGGCAAAAACTCCTACTTTATTATTATTCTTATATGGTAGGTAAAGCCTCCTACTTTATTATTATGCTTATATAGTAGGCAAAACTACCTATATTTTTATGGAACGCAAAGCCTCATATTTTCATAACAATTGGTTATGAGTTTTTTTATAAATTGCAGATAAATAATCTTGAGTATCCTAACAGGACGAAGATAAAACATCACTATCATAATAACTAACTTCTGCAACGTCTCTGCCTTTGCAGTACCCTTCTCTAATTGCAAGTCCTGAGACTGAGACCTGATCAAAACATAAATGCTTTTGTCACTCTGCATCCATTATTTAGAAAATTATATTCCACGGTTATTGTATATCAACACAATAAACAGTCACTTACATGAATAAAAATTGGGAAAAAGAGTTAATATTCCCAATTAAAAGTAGCAAACTTTGTATTTCTGCAAAATTTATCTGGTAACTTTCTTTCGAATGCGCCCTCACAAATCAGATCACTTTAGTATAAAAGGTGCCTTTAGATAGAAAGAGGGAACAACAAAAGAGAAACCCAAAAGCAAGAAAGTTCGTGGAAAAGTAAATAAGAACTAGAGGTAAATTTCAAGTGATTATTATGGTCTTTTATAGCAAAACTAGCCAACTATGTGGACGTAGTCAATTTGATTAAGCGTGTAAATTGTTTGTAGTTGATCATTTAGCATTGTTGATTTTATTTATTTTTAAATAATCCAAATCCTTCAAACCTATATATTGTGAATTGAGGACAAAATGTTGTGTATTGAAACAATCCCATTTGTTTGAGGGTAGAAAAACAGAGAGATTACATTTGGTTTACAAGGTTTCTTGACCAAATTACACAATATCATACAAAACACCTGCTTTCTCACAATAATTAAACGATTGTTCTCATTACACTAATGAACTTTTAACCTAGTTAAGATTCCATTTACATACATAATTATCAACAACAAAAGATCAAAGTAGAAAAGCAAAATTTAATTTGGATTTCTGCAAGTTTTATTTTTGGAAGTGTATAAATAGTTTTGGTTGACTCTGGGGGCAACCAGGGTCAATTCCAGTGCAACTGACTGAGTCCAGGAGCCTAGATCTTCCCCACAGAAATGTTATCAAGTGTTCTGTAATTCAGAACATATATGCACGTTGTACGACGAAGGATTTAAATGAATTTGGAGATTTGCTTTTAAAGCTAATTAGTTTGAATATGTTGTGTTTTTACTGTTTTTTGAAAGTATAACAGTAAAAATAAATAGCATATTTGAAGAAGATTAATAAAGATTCTTAATTTCTGCTGGTCCAGGATTGGATGGCACACTTGAAAGGCTTGGATTTGTTCAGCTTAGACGAATAATAATATAGTCATAAGGATTCCATTTGATTTGTGGGGTTTCTTCACAATACAATCCAATTTGCCATCTTGGACACCTACGGATAAGTGAGATGAATGATTCAAACTCCTTTAGGGCAACAGCAATTTAAGCCGCAAATTCATCAATCGTAACCTCCTACCATTTCCAAAAACTTTGAAGCAGTCCTAGCTTGGTAACTGTTACAAAATTATTTGGAGCATGTTTCTGTATTTTCTCTTAATTCGGACAAAGAGAGTATAATAGATGACAAATTATACATAACCTAGCTATAACGTTCAACTTTACTTCTCAGACAAACCTATCCATATCATAAAACCCCCAGATGACGAACTAATCTAAGCAATTTAGCAGCAGCTCTACAACTAAGAGCAGCAACAGATTTGCAGCAAATCAGCACTCACGCAGGCAAAAAATCAAAATATAAGACTGCTCCAGCTGCAGCCACACCAATCAAAATGTAACAGAATGGAGATGCAGGACCCAAATTTCTTTTTAAATATAAATCAATCTCAAATTAAAAATTAAAAAAAATTATTAAATTATTAAATTATTCAATTATTCAATAGATGTAATATAGTGGTTTTGACATATACCCCTCAAATTTAACAAATAATTAAAAATAAACTTATTGATATTAAGCATCTCTAAAAAAATTCAGAAAATTCCTATAATCTGAATAATATATGAATACTCAATATATTTTCAATTATATACAAATATTCTCAAATAATTCATATTATTATTTTTTTAAAAAAAAATTTACAAATAAATAAACTCTTGAGATGAGATTATTAATGGCGAGAAGGTGAAGAATGGCAACTTCCTAATTATATATTTGAAACTTTCATCAAACTGGCCAGGTTAATTTGATCCATCTCTAAGTTTCCTCGAAAATTGCTTTGTTGTCCCTTCTTCTAAAGTCTAAACACATGTCCTGAGACCTGAAAAGAAAATAGTTTTGAGAAAGTTCATGAAAAAGATGTTCTAGAACTAAATTATTAGCAAAAGTCTCTCTTTCGCTTACCGTATCCAACCCGATAAATCAAAGAGCTTACCGTATCCAACCCGATAAATCAAAGAAAAGAAGGTTCAAGTACGGAGAGAAAATGCATTGCCTTGCTCAAGAGTGTTGAATATTGAGGAGTGCTCCACCAACAAGTGGGTTCTCCACTCAGTGAGTGCTTGGAAGCTAACATGGGAATGGGAAGTGCTGCACCCAGAAAAATTATATATATATATATATATATATATATTATATTA
>JAXCLQ010071539.1:0-11873 GCA_035584115.1 Cedrela odorata
TATGATCTTTGCATCACCTCAATGCCAAGAAAGTATCTCATTTTTCCAAGATCAGTCATATCAAACTCAAGCATCATAGATTTCTTAAACTCAGCAAACATAATTTCATCATTCTCAATAAATATAAGATCATCCACATAAGACATAAAATCAAAATCGTACCTGCTTTTCCAGTCTTGATGAACAGAGTATGTTCATAGTGGCATTTATCAAATCCTTCCTTTACAAAATAGGACTCTATACGACTATACCAAGCTCTTGGAGCTTGTTTAAGTCTATATAAAGCCTTTTTCAGTTTGTACACCTTCTGCTCATTGCCTTTCTGTTCATAACCAAGAGGTTGTTCAACAAAGACTTTTTCACTTAGTTCACCGTGTAAAAAGGCTGACTTTATGTCTAACTGGTAGATTGTCCACTCTTTTAGAGCTGCAAGAGAAATCACAACTCGAATTGTATCTAACCGAGTTACAAGTGCAAAAACCTCAGTAAAATCCACCCCGTATTCTTGAGTGTAACCCTTTACTACCAACCAAGCCTTGTACTTGTCAACTTCTCTATTCTCATTGAGCTTTGTCTTGTAAACCCATTTTACCCCAACCTTCTTTGTTGCAGTAGGTAAATCTATCAACTCCCATATATCATTCCTCTCTATGGCTTCTATCTCTGCATCCATTGCTTTCTTTCATTTCATACTTTTCACAACATCGCCAAATGAGACTGGATCATTGTCTGCAAACAGAGCTTGGTGTGCAGTGTTTTCTTCCTTAGATAGAGCTTCTCCACTTTTGTAATCTCTCATCTAGGTTGGTGGCCTTCTGATTCTTCATTCATTACGATTTGGTGGATTTTCTTCATTTGACTCATATGATTCATTACCTTCTATATTTTCTATTGTATCGTCATGGTGATCAGCTCCGCTATCAGTATCGACTGAAACGATGTTCCCTCTGTTTTCGCAATCGGTATCGACTAGAACTGCTTCTTTGTCACTTTCTCCCCAGTCTAGATCAGCTATAATGCCTTCATCATGACTCATGTTCCAATCCTAGTTATTTTCTTCTTCAAACTTCACTTCTCTACTGATTATTATCTTCTGAGAGAATGGATCATACAATCTATATGCCTTTAACTCCTCACTAACTCCAAGTAGAACACATCTCACACTCTTGTCATCAAGCTTAGTCCTCTTACTATCAGGAATATGAACATGTGATATGCAGCCAAACACCCTAAAGTGATTAACTGATGGTTTAGATCCACTCCAAGCTTCTTTCGAAGTTATATCCTTTACTGCCAGAGTTGGACTTCCATTCAGAACATAGACAGTCCAATTGACTGCTTCAGGCCAGAAAGGTTTTGGAATTTTTCTTCCTGAAAGCATGCTCGCACCATATTCATAATAGCTTAGTTCTTTCTCTCTGCAATACCATTCTGTTGTGAAGTGTATGTAGATGTCAGTTATCTACATATGCCATTTTCCTTACAAAAATTTGTGAACTCGTGTGATATGAATTCTCCTCCACGATCAGTGCGAAGGCATCTTATATATGAACTATTTTCTTTCTCAACATGATTCTTATAGTTCTTGAAAGTGATGAAAGCTTCTGACTTCTCCACCAAGAAATAAACCCAAGTTTTGAGGCTAAAATCTTCAATGAAAGTAATCAGGTATCATTTCTTACTATATGAAGTGGGGTTGATTGGTCCACAGATGTTAGCATGCACCAGTTGAAGAATCTGATAAGCCCTCAATGTGTTCTCTTTTGGAAATGGATCTCTGCATTGTTTTCCTACCAAACAGTCTTTACACACCTTTGACGGGCTTGAAATCGTGGCAGTCCATTCACCATTCTTTTCTGTTGAAGAGTTTTCAATCCATTGAAGCTTAAATGTCCATATCTAAAGTGTCAAAGCCGAGCTTGATCCTCTGGAAGAAAAGAAAAGCAAATTTCTTCCTTTAGCATTTTTTGAGCGGGCATAATAAACATTCTATTTGAGGACATTGTAGTCACCATGATTAGTCCTCTCTCTGGATGATAAATCTTACATTTTCCATGTTGTATGAGAATTGCAAACCCTTTCTCTTGTAGCTGCCCCGCAATTAGCAAATTATTCTTCAAACTAGGGACATAAAATACCTCAGTGATGACTTGCATAACTCCATTTACAAGCATTCATACATTTCTTTTTCCTATCACAGCCATGCTTAAATTATCTCCCAACTTTACAGAGATGCTGAAACTCTTATCGAGCCTAGAGAAAAGAGCCTTCTTACCGCACATATGATTGCTGCAATCTAAGTCGAGAAACCATAACTCCTCTTTACTAGCTTCCTTGACATCCATATATGCCATTAATAGCATTTCTCCACTAGCTTCTGCATAGTGTGCCTTTGTCTCTGTCTCTCTGTTTGGACATTCATATTGAAAATGTCCAAGCTTATGGCAAATGTAGCATTCAATGGTAAACTTGTCAAAGCTTTGTCTACCTCTACCTCTTCCTCATCCTCTGAATCCACCACGACCTCATCCTTTTCCTCTTCATGAATCTTCATCTGTAACCTTCAATGCTTGTTCATCCATAAGATGGCCATTCATGCGTTATTCATGCACCAAAAGACTGCTTTGTAGCATATCAATTGATAAGGTGTCTAGATCATTAGATTCCTCAATAGAGCACATAACATAGTCAAATTTAAGAGTCATAAATCTCATAATCTTTTCAATAACCACAATATCCCCAATCTTCTCACCATGAACCCTCATCTTGTTGGCTATAGTAAGGGTTCGAGCAAAATACTCATTCATAGATTCCCATATCTTCATGTGGAGCACCTCAAATTCTTTTCGAAGAGCTTGTCGTTGTGCATGCTGCACCCGTGCCATTCCCTAGTACTTCTGCTTCAAAGAGTTCTAAATACTCTTTGTTGTATTTGTGTTCAGAATGGTCTCCAAAATTGTTCAATCAATGGCTTGGAAGAGATAATTTTTAGCCTTCAAATCCTTCAGTTTGGCATCTTCAATCACCTTCTTTTGTCCTTCCATGAGTTCTGCCCCTGCTTCTGCTTAGGTATCCCTTATTTTATCAAGCTTCAATATTCCTTCAAGCGTAGAAATATCTCCATAAGCATACACCAGTGATCATAGTGTCCATCAAGCTTTGGAATTGCTGGTTGCACAAAATTACTTTTAGTTGCCATCCTTATTGCTAGACGCTTAGAAAACTGCTACTTCTCAAGTTTTGGTTAGTCGAAGTGA
Source organism: Cedrela odorata (assembly GCA_035584115.1). Taxonomy (NCBI): domain Eukaryota; kingdom Viridiplantae; phylum Streptophyta; class Magnoliopsida; order Sapindales; family Meliaceae; genus Cedrela; species Cedrela odorata. Next base: position 3,258 of record JAXCLQ010071539.1, read on the forward strand.
TGTGGCTTTGATACCAAATGTTAAGAAATCTGTATATTGAAAAGCCAGGAATGAAAGAATGCTCTTATTCACTTAACATAACTTACTGGCTTATAAATAACCTTACAAAGATAATTCAAAACAAACAAAAAAACAACCCACGTCTAACAATCCTATAAACATGGTCTACTGCTAAAGAATATATCAACACAAAAAACATCCCTTATCAATAGGGAATGCAAACAAAACAATAACAACTTAAACTAAATATTTTAACATGCTGTTGTTCATTCTCTTCATCATTTTCATCTTGGAAAGAAAGCAGCACCACACTTTCAGCCAACATTTCACTCCTTGATTTTTAATTATAGTGATCCGTATTGACAAACTGTCTGATCTTCTTCCTCATTCTACTCCTCTCATGGAATTTGATTCTGAGGTGGAGGAGGTGGTGGAGGTTGTTGGTTTTGCTGTTCTAGGGGCGTCTCATTTACGATCGAATGAGGAAGAATGATTAGTTCCACCTGTATTAGCTAATATGTCAAAACAAAAAGTTTGTGCATGTTACCTTTCCTCTACGTGTGTATTGTGATGCAGTCAATGTTAAATAATAACATGACACTGCATATACTTCTTTTCGCCTATTTCAAATGTTTGATAGTGCAACAAAGAAGCTGCATGATTTTTAGCAGTATCAACAAGATCTATGATTGACAACAATGCTTCCGGGTCATGCATGCAAATAGAATACAGAATACAGTCACTATAATGCAGTTACATACATGAATAGCTTCCTAGAAGCAGCAACAAAACTTTGAGAATGACAAACTTTTATCAAGAATGGAATTTGTCAATCAGAAATGAACCTATGAAAAAAAGTATAAAATAAATTTAGAAAAATGTATCTCATGATAAGTAGTAAATCAATTATCTACAGAAAAGAGTTGCTTTTGGTATTTGCATATCTTAAGTAAAAACAAAGAGAGAGGGTACTCAAAAGTATAGCGTTGATAACTGGAATAATGTAACATTTTAATCCAACTAGACCTCTGTGAAAAGTATTAAGCTTCTAGTGAATATGCAAAGCTAACAAGCAGATAAGCATATGCATTATGATTTAGAAGAATACTTAACAGCTTTTTTCAGGTCATCCACATTAACTTTCTCACGTTCTTCCAGAGCAGCTAAGCATTTCAGGCTGCATATAGTTATGCTCTGTGCCACTGAAATTCATAAAGAAAATTAATAGTTATGTAATTGCAGTCCTATTGTCAGAAGAAATTTAAATGTTTATGACATCAGTCCAGTGAGAAATCATTTCTTTATAACAATTAAATGTTGTTAAGGTCAAAAGCCAAATTTGTGCACAATAAGAACGAAAACACATAAGGCATCTCTGTTTCATATTCGTTAAGTCTTTTTTATTTTTCAAAACAATATATATATTCAATTGAATGACAATGGTTTTCCAGACTTGACCATAATACCATAGAGTCGCCACAGAAAGCAGCCCACATAAGATCATGGACTGGTTTTCCTCTACACATCAATTCCTCCTTTAGAATTGTTTTGTTCTTATTCTCCATTAGTTCATGTGAGGAGATTCACTGAGCTTTATTTTTCTTCCATTACATTCTTTTCTTTTTTTTTTTGGGTACTCTCCGTTTATCTTCAATCTTATTCCCATTTTTATCTTATATGCACATTTATAATCAAATAAATTGTCAATCACATCAATTGTCATTGTAAATCCCCTCCGTTAAGTTCTTGTTCTCTTGGCCAAGTATGTACTCAAAAAATGTAAACGAATTTAGGAGATTGACAAAGTTGCGAGTGAAAGTCATTCTGATAGAGTAATCAAAGAACTCCACAAAAATGCTAATTGTAACCAAAAAAGAATACATGAATTGTATCAGGGTAAAAAGTTCCTACCGGTTTGGCTACTTTTTTTTATATTTTTTTTATCAAGTTCTTATTGGTTTGGCTACTTTTTTTTTAATCCCAATATGGGAAGAAATAAAACTCATGAAATTACATATAGAATTTATGAGTTTCAATCTCCAGACCTGGCAACCATTGCAGATCATTTTGGAAAGAGAGTATTTGAAGGATATTACTAGTAGCAGAGAGCAGTTGAAATACCTGGTTATGGAAGTGGTCAGTCCTTCATTCAATTATGAAAGAATTTTAATTTTCCATAAGAAATAAAAAACTATCAAAAAGCATCTGAACAATGATTAGTATTTCCATTTCCCAAAGCGAAATCTATGACTACACAAAATTTATGAATAAAGGATGCCACACTGCCATTTATCTAAGTACAATAATAATATCACTGCCATTGTACTGTAATATGATGCCAAGTACAATAGTTACTTAAAATCTAATTATTATAACTACCAGTATATTTTAAGATGGATTTTACTCTGTCAAATTCTTTGGAAAATTGTTAGAGGCCTTTGGAAGGGGCTTGGTATTCATTTAAATTCTTGTAATAACAATCACGATTAGCATGAGACAGCAAGAGATGAGGCAATTTGATCCCCATAAGACTACACATATGACCTGCAAAATACTAATTGTATGATGGAAGGTCAAACAATCACAACTTTTAATCCAGCTATAATTATAAGATGCACAAGATATTAACCGAAATCTATTAAAGAGAACTACACATATATAACATCAAACTCCCTACTAGTTGGGCAATCAAATTCCCTCATTGACAAATGTAATTAGGTCTATTAGGTAATCTTATGTTTCTTTTATGTTTTTGCTAGGTCCATAAATAGGAACCTATTGAACTTCGTTGGCATTCAGCTAATGCTAATAAAATATGTTAATTGTTTTATAGTTTTATAATCTTCTCTTTCTCTAGTGGATTCAAGATTTATAAAGTAATTTGATGTTTTCTTTCTGAATTTTAGCTCACACTGAATTAGCAACTAAAAACCAAGTAGCATCTCCCAAGAAAATCATGGAATATAAACTGCATTTTATTAAAAGATAAATGACAATTTTCTTTGTTGCATTTCCATTTTCCATAATGATTCACAGGGAGCGTACAAGGATGACATTGCATTATCTCACTCCGGACCTACATACGAGGTAACTATTCCTGTAGATGACGACGAGCTGGGAGCAACTTAAACAGATATAAGTGCCGTTTTGTTTCATTTCCAAATAATTACATAATATGATATCATTTAATTACAATTGAAAGTTTGTTTCATGTATGCAGGCGCTGACAACTCGTGATGAGGCAGCAATATCATCTGATCCTCATTATTGCTCTCCCCCGACCTCCATTGGACTATCTTTCACAACATATATTAGACCTAAGTGCATACCTGCTAGACTTCAATATATTCACATTGACGAAGTCTTGAAGATAATTGATTCATGCGAGCATTATGAAGGCTTGATTTTTGTGTCAAGAAGAATTATTTTGCGTTAAGATGGCTTTGGTAAAATAGGAGTTTATACAGGAGATGCAGCCATTGAAGACAGAGTTGCGTGGGTGCTTCGATGTTTTTGTTGCTGAAAAATAGGTTAACTTATGAAATTGCTTAAATGATACATTGATAACACCCTGTTATGTCTCATCCATAAAATAATGATGTCTTTAAATTATGCAAGATGCTGTGGAGGCAGACAATGAAAGCCTCCCTGACGAAGTCATGGCGAGTTATGCATATGAACCTACCACAGCTCTTGTACATCTAGACGAGGCAAACGATACATTTTTCCTTGATCTATGCAGCCGATTTGGGCTATAGTACAAAAGAGGCCGCAAGTTAGTCGATTATTTTGTCTACCCGGCTAAAAGGTGAAAACAGAGGACCACGGGTGAGTCTCACGCAATGGAGCAGTGGACCACATTTTTGCATTGGATGCTTAGTACTATGTCGCTCCAATGGAGTTGTGTAGAATGACAACTAACCCGCGTGGTACCTGACCATATTAGGGGGTGACAAAGGTTCATGGTTAGAGGATGATGTAAGTTGCATTTTATATATATTTTTATTTAACATTAAGGTCATTTACTTAACCTATTCTAATAAATTATTCATCATTTTCTCAGCATATCAATGCGTATGAGACTTATTATAGGAGCAATAGCGCAACAAACTAGATGTGATATCGCAGCGATGGACTTTGACAAACATATACGCATACGTAAGTTGTTCACCTTAAATATGTTAAGCATATATTATAGTTATTCACAAAGTAGTTTACGAATAATTATAATATTCATACATTTTACAAGGCTATTTTAGAGAGGAATGGTGGAAGATAGAACAAAACGAGGCATGTATAGAAGGCATCGACTGGGGTCAAGAAGTTTTGTGATATGTCATGGGAGAGATATTGCCATACGGGGATATTGCAGAGGGATCAAGACCTTGGTATGTCCCTGTCAATGTGGAGCAGAAGCATTGGGTCGTAGCTGTAGTTGACCTGTTGAGGCACTGGATCAACGTGTATGATTCATTTATTGCAAAGACTCAAGATGACTTCATCGTGACCCACCTTCAATGTCTATCTGAGCTGATGCCCTCTTTGCTACCATAGAGCGAATTCTATGCTGCTAGGCTAGGGGTGTCTGTCGACGAGTTGCCGTTTGTCACTAGTAGACTACGTGAAGGTGTTCCGTAACAGGATACTTGCCGAGGTGATTGTGGTGTTTTTGTATGTCAGTGTATTGAGTATTTGGAATAGCAACAAGTTTTAGATTTTAGAGCATTAGACGCACGACATTTGAGGAAGATGATGGCCCTTAGTTTATGGTGTCAGTAGTTAGTTTAGTTTGTACAGACACATTATATTTATGACATCATTATATTCATTTGTTTATGGTATTTAAATCACAAGTTACAGTTTAAACGCAAATTACAGCTAAATAACAAGTAACTAAAAACTTGATAGTCCAAATTACAATTCAAATGCAAATTACAATTAAATTACAAGTAATTGAAAAACTTAACAGTCCAAATTATAGTTCAAACACAAATTACAGCTAAATCACAAGCAACTGAAAAACTTGATAGTCTACATTACGATTCAAACTGAAATTATCTAATTTGATGCAATGGCACAGGGTTCTTGAAAGTTTTTCGGTAATGTTCATACTAATTACACTGAGAACACTTTCTCTTTGGTATATCCTCGCCAGCAAAAGGTCTCTTTTGTACCTGATGTCCGCTTGACTCTGGACGCTAAATAGGTAGTAATAAAATAGATCCTTGCAACTCATCTGGGACAAGTCAATCCGACTGATGTCCAACAATATGGATTAGATATGAATAAATGAGAACAAGTGTGTTCACAACGTAATAATGAGAACAAAATTAGAAATGCTGAAATTGTATGTGTCTGTACACAACATGTGCATGTGCACATGAAAGTTAATCTAAATCAAATTTACTACACGTTCATATCTTGTTGTTTAGGTCTACAACCACATCTCTTTTTACATCATTCACTTGGTACTTAAACATATCAACATGCCGCATTGTTATATTTCTAACTGCGTTTGTCCATTTAGTAATTTCTTCCTAAGCCCATTTTGTGAGGGGGATTTTCACCTCGCAAGCTTCATTTCTCCTCTTATAGAACCACATTTGCATTAAACTTCTTAAATACTCCACCAATAAGGTAATGGGAAGTGTACGTGCATGTCGTAAGATTGCATTAAGACATTCAGCAATGTTAGCAGTCATTATATTATACCTTCTGCCATTGAAATATGCTCTAGCTCATTTATGACTTCCAATTTCTTTTTCTAAAATTTGGCTGCTTTAAGGTTAATGCGCCTTAACTTTGACATTTGATCATTGAAATCGTTAATATAATATGCTTTTGCAGCAACAAAGTAGGCCTTCATAAATTTCTCAGTTTCGGTTTTCTTCATTGTATTTTGCACATACATTTCCTGAAACATGATAATAACAAATCTCATGTGTAACTTCGGGGAAAAAGTTGTGTATTGCTTTCTGAATACTTGCATGGCGATAAAAAATGAATATCAAGTCTTGTACCTTCCAAATAGCTCCTCCTAGCTTCTGCATAAATCACTGTCACTAGTTATCATTTTCGTTATCCTCAATACCAAAAGCTAATGAGAATATTTGATCATTCTCATCTTTACAGGCTACCACAAATAGTGTACCACAATATTTTTCTTTTGAAAATGTGTCATCAATTGTAATCGCTGATATAATTGAAGACTGAAACCGACTTATCATTTTCTATATGCATGATAGTGCTAGTATTGATATACTGCAATACTTGACAATATAATAACAATAAATTATATGAATATGCAGGATGACTACAAGCTAAAATGAGTAATGTTTCTCTAGCATGTCAAGCCTTTGCATATGATACAACCACCACATATTCACTGTGAATGTTAGCTTGAATATTTTTTGGTATATACAATCGACTGCAGTCTGTAAATTTATCCTTTATAAGCTCATCAATAAGCGGAGAACTCGCTTGATGTTGCCCATCGAACAGTTGGTCTGAGAAACATGTGTGCACTTTATCAATCCGCCTCACTTGAAAGTATGTGTTCTCGGACACCAACATTGCCCTGACTCACCATTTATAACTTTCATCAATACATTTAGCCTCAAAACAGTTTGATGTAAACTAAAAATTCCTGAACTAAAAGTTTTGTTTCATTGTAAGGATATTCAAATTCCAGTGCAATTTCTCTTTATTTTTATACAATTTTTCGACCATTATTAAATCATCCATAGAACTCGAGAAACAATCTATTAGGAAAGTCACTGGTGCAAGAATTTGAGGTAAACACTGAAGATGATTATAATACAAGGGATCATGCTCTTCAAAAGCACCAAAAGATACTCTAACATTAGGAGACACTTTTACATTGAGAGGTGATTGATCATTGAAAATATTGTATCTTGAGTCTTTGGGGACATCACTTATGTCAGGTGTTTAAAATGACTCATCATTGTCTAAATCTTACTCACACCCACCCTCATAATGGTCACATGTAGCATCATCGGTATATAACATTGGAGAGTATGGTGCATTCATATTGATAGTAGAAAGTATAGAACTGACTTGGTTACTACCACTTAAAAAAGCAAATAGATTTGTAAAATTTGTTTGTAGTCCTCTTATGGACGGTTATACATACTATACAACGGGCGACTGTGTTGTAGGAGCAACTTCTCCACGATCGTAGGAAGCGTGAAACTTCTCTAAGAAGCAAACGGATGCTATAAACCCCCCAAACATCGATACTTGTGATTAACTCCAATGAAAAATGTAACATCTTTATCATTTTCTATATTAGACGAACTTGAATCAAATGATATTGAAGTCAAATAATCAATAAGTAAACGTCTACCATCTATATGCAAAAGATAACAATTATCATAAACAAATATTACAAAAAAAAAATATAAATAACAATATCCACGAAATTACTCGACATTTTTTGTCGCCACTTGAGGTTTTCATCTCCTCTCGATGATTTTCATCGAAGGGCGACAAAAAACGTCGAGGGACAACAAAAAACATAGAGGGGTGATGAAAAACATCGAAAAGACATTATTCCTCCTCTTTTCCGAAATATGAATGAGTATTTTTGTACAGAAAACCAGCATAGCACATTCAAAGTGAAATAAAATTGCTCTAATTATAATTTTTAAGCTCTAACATGCATTAACTAAGTCCAAATCAATACAATGACAGCAGAAAATGGATATCACAAAGTGTACTACTAATGCATATTTATTGAGTACAATGTAATCTTTATTTTATTTAGCCACTCTAGTTATTGTAATCGAAACCTAATTTGAATGGTTGTATAAAAATTGTCTTCGTTTATCAATGTGATTGGGCAATAATTTTACATTTATTATTTTTATCTCTAAAATATAATGCACTTGATACAAATACAAAAAAATGAAAAAATTAGGGATAAAATAGATAAGAAGTGTGTTTTGGTTATAAATATAAAATAAATTTAAGTTAAACCATAAATATAATTGGTCCAAAAAATTATACCATTTTTATAATAAAAACTCATTAAATAATTTTCTTAATAATACTTTATTTATTTATTTTGTTGATGCATTGATTTCAGCTTTTATATTTCATTTATTAAATTCCGTGATTCAAGTCTTCTATTAATTATTTTAAGTATTCATTACATATTTCAATTTTTACATTTGTGAATATACATCAAATATAAATTAGCCGTTTCCCGGTTTCTAATGTCCAAAGCGAAGAATTGGAATTACAAATTCAAACAGTCGAACTTCCAGGCGGCTATTTGCTGTGTTAAGATCTGATTGTACAAATTCTAGTCTGTAGTTCAAGTGCCTGTGCCTCAAATTCCATTAAGAGAACAAAAACCAAGAAAATATTCTTTCATGTTCTAGCTATGACTTCATTTTGGACACTTTTGTAGCTTCAAAATCACACCACTTTATTCTTGCTCAGAAACATAATGTAATTAGCTGCGTCATACTTCAAACAAAAACATTGCAAACCCCCAATATTCCTGCATAAAAATGGAAGCTTAGCAGCTAATATTTATCAACTATCCAATCGCCGCTTATGCTTGATAGCTAGTGATTTCATTCCACAACA
>JAXCLQ010071540.1:0-11870 GCA_035584115.1 Cedrela odorata
AAAATCCATAGTACTATAGTTTCACTTTCACATTGCAATAGGTAAAGGTGCTAGCATCTCTACTAGTCTCTAATATTCAGTCTTTATGTCACGCTCTGACCTTGGGGTCCTCCTGTAACAACATCACAGACCCCCATGATACACCTTATATCCCAAAATGTATCAAGAGGGCCTGTAAGACTTTCTTATAAACATCCAAAACCTGAAAACAGTTTATAAGTAGTATTTCGCATACATGAGATTATTATCAAAGAATAGATCTCCGTAATTAATTATTCCTCAACACAAAATTAATAATTAAAATATACATGTTGAAAATCATTTCCATTCGGGTTGAACAAATCATAAAACAATTACATAATCATTTAGTTTACGAATATATTACCAAAATTCGATTACATTTATCCAGTGGAACAAACTACAACATATGAGTCAAGATGGACCTATCTAGAGTGCCGAATGCTCTCTACGGTTACTACTAATCTAGCGAGTACTAGGGCGTGTAACCTGAAAGCTGTTATGGTGAAGAATGAGTATACAACTATATTCAGTGAGTAAATAAAGTATATACATATATACATACATGCACACGCATTTTCAAATACAGATATTAAGATTTCATTTACATCATGTTCTCAAATACATATATATTTTCACAAAATCAAATGATGGGAAAAATAATTCATTGGTTTGCAAACCGTTTCAAATAATCCAAACTGGGCTGACCATACTTTCTCGACCGCTACCTTAGCCGAGATAACATTGAAACCATCAATAAGTCTTTCATGCATAGAACCATATGCAATGCATTCTTTATAAAATGGCAAATCATATCTCATATTTTACAAAATTACTTTATTAAGGTAAAACATGAATTATAAAACACCGTTCATCTCACTGATGTTAGCTCCGAGTAGTCTCTTGGTGACACTAGTGACTGTCCTTGTCATATCTGTCAAATCTAGGATAACCCTATTAAGTTGTCAGGACTTTCCATAGGGTATCTATATATCAGCGCATTCGCGCGTTCGGCACACAGTGGGCTTGCCATGGATATTCTCCCTTATACCAGCCTTACTACGGCTCCACTCACTTATGCGACCTCTCAATAGGTCCATCCATATGCCACCTCTCTGTATATACAGTCAAATAACAGGCCTACTGGCTATCTATTAGGCCTATTGGCCATGAATCAATCTCTGGCTTAACCAGCCACATCATCAATAATACATGCATTAAAATAAAGTCATTTACAATCAATGATTTTAAAACATATAATCAAATCCCGGTCTCCCGACCATTTCAGCATGTATATCAAAAAATATTTAATAGCAGACTAAGTAATCAAATCAACCCAATATCATGCACTTTACTTAAAAAGTTTTATTTCAGATTCCTTGTTAACAATTAAAACCCGCTTGTTTAACACACAAGTAATACATATATGTATAACACACATATATCAATATAATATTCATGTATACGTAAATTTACTCACAACAATAAGAGGGTAACCACTCCCACTACGGATCCTCACGCCTACTAGGTTATTCTCTTGGGTTCTCATTACTTAAATAACACATGTTGAATACTATTAATATTTAATTCCATTCATACTTTTATAAACCTTTAATTTGATGCATGTAAGCATGATAGGTATTAGTCATATACATATGCCTATGAACTGTTTTGACTTTTTAACCTTAAAAATGACCTTAATCAGGTTAGCTTTAGTCATGTTATAGATCTTAGAAAGATCTTTTTATTGATACCTAGTATGTCCCTTAACTCTTTCTAGATCTAAAGTTATGACCTTTTAAAATTTGACACTCATTTTAGCTCGGTTCAGGAGCATTGGTCTTAAATTGGGGATAGTCAACTCGGTTCGACACCATTATGCTTGAAACAAGAAATAAAATTATAGAGCTCGGAAAGATATTTCCATTGATACCTTGTACATCCCCTAACTCTCTTTAGATCCAAAGTTATGACCTCTAGAAGTTTGACACTCATTTTAGCTCGGTTCGGGACTATTGTCCTCGGCTCAAGATCATTGGTCTCGAAACAAGACCATTATCCTCTGGTCAGGCTTTTGAAAAGTCACTTGCTTAGTAAAGCAATCTACTAATGCTCTATGATGCGATAGCCAATCCATTCCTAGAATGGCATCAAAATCTTGGATCTTTAGTGGAATGAGATCTGCCTCTAAGGTAGTCTCTCCCACTATCACTTCACATCGTCTAAACACAGTCTTTTTAAGCAATCTTTGCCCTAAGGGTATATGCACTACTAATTCCTGGTCTAAAGAACTTTACTCTTGGTCGGCATGATGTGCAAATGATGTGCAAATAATGTGCTTATGAATGATCTATTAGATCCGGGGTCAATAAGAATGTATGCAGGCTACCAAAGATTAACATCATACATACGATCACATCTAGATTAACTTGAGCTTATTCCTGATTCAATGCAAAAACTTTGGTCTGAACCCTAGGCTGGTTCCTCTGTGCACCTTGTGCTGATGAAGTACTACTAGAGCCAGATCTTTTGTTAGGTGGAACAGAAGTCTGAGCTGGAAGTCGCTATTGAGGAAATGCAGGATACTGAACCTAAGTGAAATGCCTGGTCGACTCAGATCCTCCCAATCTTAGGCAATTCTTTATAATATACCCTGTATATCCACAATAAAAACATGTCGGTGGAGGACCACAAGCACCATTATGATGCTTCCTACAAATAGAGCATCTACTAGCTCTCTGCGTCTACTGAGAACCCGAACAACTGATCTCAGTCTAAATCTAAACCCAGGGGATCCATATGGAGAGAAATGTGGATTACTAGCAAGACTAGGCATAGAAACACCGCTAGATGAACCACTGCTGCAGCTCTTCTTTGACGATTGGCCTATCGAGATATTTAAATCATTTCTCTTCTAAAAGCCAACTCTCGCCCTTTTTTCCCTTATTAGCTTTTCTGCTCGAAGTGCTGACTGCACTATCTCTCGGCAATTCTAAGTACCGGTCACTAACATCTTCTCTCTGATGTTTCAGTTTAGTCCTGCTTCAAACTTGGCACATAGTGTTTCTTAATTAGCAAACTCTAGAACAAACTCTATTAGCTTCCTGAACTAAGTCTCATATTCCTCCACTGTTCTGTTCATCTATTTCATATTCAAGATTTCTGTTGTTTTTGATTGTTGTGGTAGTGAGTAAAATACTTATTTTGAAACTCTCTCAAAAAATTAGTCCAAGTCAACTGTGTCCGAGATCTAGCAAACATATTCAGCCACCAAGTAGTAGCACTATCCAGTAACAACCGAACAATCACTCTCAACTTATCCTCATCTGTGATGCCCATATCTTGCAAATTTTGTTGTACCAATCTCAGCCATTTACTTGCCACTACTGCATCAGAAGTTTTTGAAAAAGATTCACACCCCAACTGTCTAACTTTCTTAATCAACTTGGAAAGCTTGTACATCTGTCTAGAAGATTCTGTAGGGCCTGCAGGAACTGTTGGCACTAAAGGTGCCATCATTGGTTCATTGGGTGGTTGTCTCAAGGGATCTTACTCAGGCTGAGTTGGAGTTTGGTTTTGGGCATTCCAATATGTCATAAACGCTGTCCACATCTCTGGTGGCACATTAGCTGACATTTCCATCTTAGGTGGTGGAAATGGAGCTTGTTGTTTCGGTTGAGGAAATTAGGGTACATGTAAGGAATTTGCCGATTCTCCTTCAGGTATCGGTACCCTACGGGATCAACCCATTCGTCTTTCCGTACGCGAAGGCATATTCACTACAAAAAGGAAACAAAATTTGATCATATATGCTTCACAATAGCATATATTTATCTATAACTTGACTCACTTAATATCCACTGGATAATTTAAAAATAAACTCATTTTCAAAACCATGTTTAACTCATTTTAAAAATATCAAACTGTTTTCAAACATTTAAATACACATTTCAAAACTAAGTGTTCTGATACCACTAAAATTGTTATGCCTTGACCTTGGGGTCCTCATAATATAATCGCCACAGACCCTCATGATACACCCTATACTCCAGAATGTATCAAAAGACTCTATAAGGCTTCGCTGTAAACATCTAAAACATGAAAACAATTTATAAGCAACATTTCCTATCCATGAGATCATTATCAAAGAATTGATCTTCGTAATCAATTCTTCCACAACACAAAATCAATAATTAAAATATACATGTTGAAAATCATTTCCATTTGGGTTGAACAAATCATAAAACAGTTACATAATAATTTAGTTTACGAATGTATTATCAAAATTCGATTACATTTATCCAGTGGAATAAACTATAACATATGAGTCAAGATAGATCTACCTAGAGTGCCGAATGCTCTCTACGGCTACTACTAATCCAGCGAATACTAGGGCGCGTAACCTAGAAGCTGTTATGGTGAGGAATGAGTATACAACTATATTCAGTGAGTAAATAAATTATATACATATATACATACATGCACACGCATTTTCAAATACAAATATTGCGATTTCATTTACATCATGTTTTCAAATACATATATATTTTCACAAAATAAAATGATGAGAAAAATAATTCATTAGTCTGCAAACCGTTTCAAATAATCCAAACCAGACTGACCATACTTTCTTGACCTCTACCTTGGCCGAGGTAAGGTCGAAACCATCAGTGAGTCTTTCATGTATAGAACCATATGCAATGCATTCTTTATAAAATGATAAATCATATCTCATGTTTTACAAAATCACTTTATTAAGATAAAACATGAATTATAAAACACCGCCCGTCTCACTTATATTAGCTCCGAGTAATTGCTTGGTGACACTAGCGACTGTCATTGTCATATCCGTCAAATCTAGGATAACCCTATCAAGCTGCTAGGACTTTCTATAGGGTATCTATATAATAGCGCATCCTCGCGTTCGGCACACAGTGGGCTTGCCATGGACATTCTCCCTTATACCAACCCTACTGCAGTTTCACTCACCTATGCGGCCTCTCAATAAGTCCGTTTATAGGCTACCTCACTGTATATACAGTTAAATAACTGGCCTACTAGCTATACATCAGGGCTACTGGCCGTTATCAATATCTGGCTTAACCAACCACATCACCAATAATACATGTATTAAAATAAAATCATTTACAATCAATGATTTTAAAACATATAATCAAATCCCGGTCTCTTCGATCATTTCAGCATGTATATTAAATAATATTTAATCGCAGATCAAGTAATTAAATCAACCCAATATCATGCACTTCACATAAAAAGTTTTATTTAAAATTCATTTTTAATAATTAAAACCCGCTTGTTTAACACACAAGCAATACATATATGTATAACACATATATATCAATATAATATTCATGTATGCATAAATTTACTCACAATAATGGGAGGGTAATCACTCCCACTATAGATCATCGCGCCTATTAGGTTTTTCTCTTGGGTTCTCGGTGCCTAAATAACATATGTTGAATACTATCTATATTCAATTCCATTCATACTTTTATAAACCCTTAATTTGATACATGTATGCATGATAGGTATTAGTCATATGCATATAACTATGAACTATTTTAAATTTTTAACCTCAAGAATGACCTTAATCAGAGCCTTAGTATCCATGTTATAGAGCTTAGAAAGAGCTTTCCATTGATACCTAATATGTCTCTAACTCTTTCTGGATCCAAAGTTATGATCTCTTAAAGTTTTGACACTCATTTTAACTCAGTCTAGGAGTATTGGTCTCAAATTGGGGATAATTAGCCCGGCTCAGAACCATTGTGCTCAAAATAGGATATCAAGTTATAAAGCTCGGAAAGAGTTTTCCATTGATACCTTGTATGTCCCCTAACTCTTTATGGATCCAAAGTTATGACCTCTTAAAGTTTAACGCTCATTTCTGATCAGTTCAGGAGTATTGGTATCGGATTGGGGACAATCCACTTGGCTCGGCACCATTGTGCTCAGAATAGGATATCAAGTTATAGAGCTTAGAAAGAGATTTTCATTGATACCTTGTACGTCTCCTAACTCTTTCTGGATCCAAAGTTATAACCTCTTAAATTTTGACACTCCTTTTAGCTTGGTTCAGGAGCATTGGTCTCTGATTGGGGACAATCAGCTCATTTCACCACCATTGTGCTCAAAACAATTTATCAAATTTTAAAGCTCGGAAAAATATTTCCATTGATATCTTGTACGTCCCTTAACTTGCTCTAGATCCAAAGTTATGACCTTTAGAAATTTGACACTCATTTTAGCTCGGTTTAGGAGCATTGGTCTTTCCAGGAGTAAGTTACTCCTTTAAGTACCACATTACCAAGAAGATATGGCGTCAAATGTTGCCCATTAACCTTGAATGCACTAGTACCCTCACTATGCACCTCAATCGCACCATATGGATACACTTTTGTTACCATGAATAAACTTGACTACGTAGACCAAAGTTTGTCTAGTAATAACTTAAGTCTTGAGTTGAAGAGTAATACTTGCATTCCAACTTCAAAATCTCTAATTTGAATATGCTTGTCATGCCATCGTTTAGTTGTTTCCTTGTAAATCCAAAAATTCTCATAAGCATTCAACCAAAACTCCTCCAACTATTTAACTATAACAATCTCTTTTCCCCTATAGCTTTCCAGTCCATATTTAGTTCTTTAATTGGCCAATAAGCCCTATACTCCAATTCAAATAGCAAATGACAAGACTTTCGAAAGATAAGTCTATAAGAAGTATATCTCAAGATGTCTGAAAAAATAATCATATAAGCCTAAAGTGCATCATCTAACTTATTTACCCAATCTTTCATGAACTACCCGCAGTTTTCTTTAAAATGTGCTTTAACTCCCTATTTATAGGCTCCACTTGCCCATTTATTTAGGGATGATAAGCAACTACAACCTTATGAGTAACCTCATATTTCATAACAAAGCCTCAAATGACCGGTTACAAAAATGGGAGCCTTCATCACTAATAATGGCTTTAGGCAAACCAAATCTAGAAAATATATTTTCTTCACAAATCTCATCACCATGCTAGAGTCATTACTCTAAGTAGCAATTGCTTCAACCCATTTAGACACATATTCCATTGCTACTAAGATATACTGATTATTGAAGAAAAAAAGAAATAAGTCCATGAAATCAATTCCCTACACATCAAATAACTTAACCTCTAAAATATTGGTCAAAGGCATCTCATTCTTTTTCAAAATATTGCCAACCTTATGACATTTATCACACATGCTCACATATTGTCTAGCATCTTGATACACGGTCCAATAAAACCAGATTGCCATACCTTTGCAACTTTCTTATAAGTACTAAAATGTCCACCACACTTAAATGAATGACAGTGATGAATAATATCACAAATCTCATCCTTAGGTACACATCTCCTAATCATCCCATCTGCACAATATTTATAAAGTAGTGGATCTTCCCAAAAATAATATTTCACATGCCACAAAAACTTCTTTCTCTGATGAATGCTTAAATCAAGGGGAATAATATTACTCACTAAATAATTCACCAAATCAGCATACCAAGGAATGATTGACAGTGCTAACAACTGCTCATCTAGAAAATTTTCATTAATAGGCACTTCGTCAGCTCTTGACTGCCTCTCCAATCTAGACAAGTGATTTGCCACCACATTCTCCATGCCTCTTGTCTCTAATCTCAAGATTAAATTCTTGAAGCAATAACAGCCATTAAATTAAATGGGGTTTGATATCTTTCTTGGCCAGCAAATACTTGATTGCTGAGTGGTTCATATACACAATCACCTTGGAAACTACAAGATAAGATCAAAACTTGTCAAAAGCAAACACAACAGCAATAAGTTTTTTCTCAGAAGTTGCATAATTTAACCGTGCACTATTTAAAACTCTGCTAGTATAATAAATAATATGCAACTTCCTACCTTTTCTTTGGCCAAGATCAACACCTAATGCATAATCACTAGCATCATACATAAGCTCAAAAGGTAAACACTAATCTAGGGCTGCCATAATTGGTGCTTACACCAACTCTTGCTTCAACCTATTAAAAGCATTCAAATAATCGTATCAAAATCAAATACCACGTTCTTCTTTAATAAAGTACAAAGAGGCTTAGAAATTTCAGACAAATCCTTAATAAAACATCGTTAAAATCCAGCGTGATCAAGAAAACATTTTGTTAGCCTAAGTGGCATAACCTAAAAGGGGTGAATTATGTTTAATGATAATTTAAGAATTTTAATTCACTTAACTATGCTTTTATTCAAGCAATATAATGCAAATGTATATCACAATTAAATCAATGATTATGAATGTTTGAAATATAAAAGAGAGAGAATAAGAAAACAAACTTGAAATTTATAGTGGTTTGGCAAACACGGCCTATTCCACTCTCTTAGATTTTTAGCACATCGAGGTTCTACTAGTCTCCTTATTTGATTCGGATCAAGTGTAATTCAATACAACTCCTTCTTAACGGTGAAGGAAAACTACACAACTTCCTTTATGTCGGGTGAAGTGAAATCTAATATAACTCCTTCTTTGAACGGGTGAAGTGTAACCTAATACAAAAATAATTATTGAAAGGATTTAGAAGATGTATCCTGTTTCTAGGATATATTTACAAATATAGCTTATATAAATTTTTCACTCAATATGAAAAGAATATATAATGTAAAGCTCACTTGGTGTTTTTCAAATATGGATCACTTTTGTCATGACCGCATTTTCTTTCATAGTGATTACAATGCAATAATGAGTATTAGAATGAAAAATTCTCAAAATTTAAGGGGCTAACATTTTAATTCATAATAAGTTAAGGAAGAATATGTAAATAGTGATATATATATACATATATATATATATATAATGCATGGCCCGCTTAATTATATTTTATTCAAAAGTTAAAATCCCAAAAAATAACATTGTTGACAATAAAATTCTAATTCTACTCTTCATGGCTACTACATCTTCTAAATTTACAAAAATGCCCTTATAAAATCACTTAAATAGGTATATTACATCCTATGCGTTGATTTCATGTCAACTAAGCATGCGTAATGCGAATTTAATGTACTTAAATAATTTCAAGGTTATGAGTTCTACAACAATTGTGAGTGTTACAAAAACTGTGCAAGAGAAAGAGAAGAAGAAGATGACATAAAGATAGCAAAATAAGAAGAGAGAAAGAGAGGTTAGCCGAGAAAGAGAGAGATGGAAGGAGGAAAAAAAGAGGAAGAAGGAAGATAAAAAGAAGAAGAAGAAGGAAGGAAGCCTTAGTTTCCAACAAAGAGTGGTGAGTATGTGTGTATTTGTTAATGATTTTGAAACATGATTGTGTTTATGTATTGATTATATGGAAAATTGTGTGTGTTGTGTGACTTGTTAGTTATGGAATGGTATGGATAGTGCATAGTTCACTTATAGGGTAATGTTTGATGTTATAATGATATGAAATTACCATGTAATAATGTGTAGTATGGTGGATTAATTTTATGAAGTGGTAAGGCAGTGAAGTGTTGGTTTTGAAATACACGTTTTGGTTGTTGAAATTTTCTAGACAAGGCTCGGTAAATCAAAAATAAAATAAATTTTGGACCTCCAATTACTGAGTAATAAAATTCTATGAAAATTAGACATAAAAAGAAATAATATAGTCAAAAACCAGGTCAATATATGCAATGATGAATCCGCAGCAAAATTCGGAAGTGACTGCCTTGTTACACTTCCGCACACTGTCTTGTTTGCGTTGCACGTAGAAATCTGTTTATAATTTGAGCATTCGGATTCGAAATTTGAATCCATAAAAAATTGTAGAAACTAGACTTATAAATAGTATGTTATTAAAAATTTAGGTTGTGATATGTAGCTGATTTAGTACATCCCAAGTTTAAAGCCACTCTCGATTCAGTGAAAATCACTTAGAACAATCAGAATGAAAATTAAGAATTTGACTCGAGAAATTTCAGTTTGAACTTCATAGTGATTCAAATCATCTTAGTTTTATTGGGGTGAAGTGTACATACATAATATGATATATGTATTTATTTATTCATTTATGATTGTAAATCCTAACGGTAGTTATGTATTGTAGAGCGTTAGTCGAAATGTTCATTGACCAGACATTGATTTTGATCGACCATACTGTAATCAGTGAGTGGAATACTCATACTTTCTTATTTTCTTAATGTGATGTTTATAATTATTTTTATGATTACAGTTATGCATATGGAAATGATATGAAATTTCTATTTATGATATATATATGTTTATGATATATATATATATATATATGGATATGATTACATGCCTGTGCGTGTGCGTCATAATTGATCCATGGGTTCATATATGATCACTCTGCCTGATCAAGTGCGTAGCTCTGAACGTGAACTAGACAAAGATGTATGCACATGATGTTATATGTATATTTTTATACATTGGTACTATAATATGTACAAGTAATGAACAGATAAATAATTATGTGTAGTTTTTACTTTCTTAAAGTATACGTATATATATATAATGATTTTATTGAAAATTTTCTCTCCACTCATTAAGCCTTCCCAAGACTTACCCGTCTACTCACTTCAATTTTGTAGGTTATAAATATGATCTAGAAGTATAACAGTTTTCCTCGAGGACAAATCAGTGGATCAGGATATCGACATGCAATCACTAGGGATTTGGGTCCACACATGCATAGTTGTGTTTTATGAATCAATGATCATGTATATATATATTTTATGATGATTGGTTTATATGTATGTCATGGGCATAGAGCCCTTTTTGCAATGTCTGACGAATTGAGTCCATTTTGGGTAATATAATTATGTGTTGATTTGTATAATATTCATATATGTCTGTTTAATATGTATATTACTAGTTGCATGATAATATGAAGCTGAGGGAGACAAGAGGGTTTTGTCTTCTGTCGGTCACATTCTAGGGATTCTGGGATGTGACAACTTGTTCAATAATGATCTTTAATTTCTTGCTCAGATTGCTTTCTCACTTGTTGAAATATATTGCTTCTATGTTCATGTGTATATTTTTTGTGAAGAAAGGCTCATTTTTATAGTTAATAAAGATCTCCAACGGATACTTTGAAAACCCTTGAGTGAAGATTAACCATTACGTTTGAAAAATGTTACAATTATACTTGAAATCGACGTCATGTATTGATATATTTGGACTGGGGTATCGATCCTTTTGTCTTAAAGTATTGATCTGGTTGAGGTCGTAAATAATTTTGAATTCTGTGACTTGCAACATATCGATCTGATTGAGTTTGTAAATATTTTTAAACTCTTTAACTTGTAAAGTATCAATCTCTTCTATGAAAGTATTGATCTAGTTGAGTTTGTAAATATTTTCGAAATTTCTAACTTGAAAGGTATTAATCTAATTCAAGTTGTAAATATTTTTCAAGTCTCTGACTCTGAAAGTATCGATCATTTGAACTCTAAATGCCGATCTCTATTACATGGATCAATTTGCATACTATGGATATCGATCTGTTTGTACATGTGTCGATCTCTATAGCTCTATGTATCGATAGTGTATGTTCAAACAGAGATTTCTCACAGAAAATTGTTTAGTTTTGTTCATAAACATAAGCATATACAATTTTCTTAATACTTAACGTATTCAAACATATATTAATCAATTCAATATGCATTTAACAAGTGAAACTAACATCATTACAAATTTGTTTATCATCAAAAATACAAAGGCATTTAATATCATATATCTTTAATGAATCATCAATCTTCCCATATGGTATCTTTACTTTTAACTCTTTTAACATTGGTAGGTGGTGGCAATTTCTCAATAATTTTAA
>JAXCLQ010071541.1:0-11864 GCA_035584115.1 Cedrela odorata
TTTTAAAATATTAAATTTGTTTATATAAATTTTCTTAATTTAAATAATGAACTTGAAATTAAAAATTAATAATAAAAATCTTATGAAATAAAAAATGAAACTTATTTTAAAAATAAATATATATTTAAATTTTATTTACAATTTTTTAATTTTTTATTCTTTTTAATTTTAATTTTAGTAAGATAAACAAGATAAATAAGTAAATAAATAAAAAAGCGACAAAAAAAACTAATTTTTTAAAAATTTATTAAATTAAAAAATTAAACTCATATTAAAAATATAAAATATAATATATAAATTTTTTAAAAAAATAATAATAATAAATAGTGGGTAAGGCCCGTGCTGGGTTCCTGCACCCCAGCACAGGCCTGAGCTGGGGTCCTGCACCCCAGTTTGGGCGCCACCTTTTTTAAATTATATTATAATTAGTTTTTTTTTTCTTTTGATTAATTTAATTTAAATTAATGTTTTATAATTTAATAAATTTTAAATAGGTAAGAAATACAACAATTCAAAAAATATTAATATTTTTCGGCCATTATTTTAATAATTTAAATAATGAAACTTAAATAAAAAATTAATAAATTCAAAATAAATATATAATATAATATAATATTATTTGGGCTCGTGCTGGGGTCCCATACCCCAGCTCAGGCCTGTACTAGGATCCAGCACCCAGGCAAAAGCCTGAGCTGGGGTCCAACACACCAGTTCGGGCCCTACTATTTTCATTTTATTAAATTTATTTTTTTTCAATTATTTTATTTTTATTTATTTCTTTTTTTAATTTGCCCAAATTTTATTTTGTAAAAATACAACAATTTAAAAATATTAAATTTGTTTATATAAATTTTCTTAATTTAAATAATGAACTTGAAATTAAAAATTAATAATAAAAATTTTATTAAATAAAATATGAAACTTATTGTAAAAAATATTTATATATATGTATATTTAAATTTTATTTTTTAATTTTTTAATTTTTAATTTTTGTAAGGTAAACAAAATAAATAAGTAAATAAATAAATAAAAGAATGAATAAATAAAAAATCGACAAAAAAAACTAATTTTCTAAATATTTATTAAATTAAAAAAATGAAACTTATATTAAAAATATATAATATAATATATAATATTTTAAAATAATAATAATAATAAATAGTGGATGGGGCCCATGCTAAGTTCCTGCACCCCAGCACAGGCCTGAGTTAGGGTCCTGCACCCCAGCACAAGCCTAAGCTGGGGTCCTGTACCCTAGCTTGGGCCCCATCTTTTTTAAATTATATTTTATTTAGTTTTTTTTTTTGATTAATTTAATTTAAATTAATGTTTTATAATTTAATAAATTTTAAATAGGTAAGAAATACAACAATTCAAAAAATATTAATATTTTTCGGCCATTATTTTAATAATTTAAATAATGAAATTTAAATAAAAAATTAATAAATTCAAAATAAATATATAATATAATATAATATTATTTGGGCTCGCATTGGGGTCCCATACCCCATCCTAGGCCTGTACTGAGATCCAGCACCCAAGCACAAGCCTGAGCTGGGGTCCAGCACACCAATGTAGGCTCCACTATTGTAATTTTATTAAATTTATTTTTTTTCAATTATTTTATTTTTATTTATTTCATCTTTTAATTTGCCCAAATTTTATTTTGTAAAATTACAACAATTTAAAAATCTTAAATTTGTTTATATAAATTTTCTTAATTTAAATAATGAACTTGAAATTAAAAATTAATAATAAAAATTTAATTAAATACAAAATGAAACTTATTATAAAATATATATATATATTTAAATTTTATTTACAATTTTTTAATTTTTAATTTTTTGATTTTTAATTTTTGTAAGATAAACAAAATATATAAGTAAATAAATAAATAAAAGAATGAATAAATAAAAAAGCAACAAAAAAACTAATTTTTAAAAAATTTTTAAATTAAAAAAATGAAACTTATATTAAAAATATATAATATAATATATAATTTTTTTAAAAAAAAATAATAATAAATAGTTGGTGGGGCTCGTGCTGGGTTCCTGCACCCCAGCACATGCTTGAGCTGGGGTCCTGCACCCCAGCTTGGGCCCCACCTTTTTTAAATTATATTTTAATTAGTTTTTTTTATTTCTTTTGATTAATTTAATTTAAATTAATGTTTTATAATTTAATAAATTTTAAATAGGTAAGAAATACAACAATTTAAAAAATATTAATATTTTTCGGCCATTATTTTATTTATTTAAATAATGAAACTCAAATAAAAAATTAATAAATTCAAAATTAAATTCAAAATAAATATATAATATAATATAATATTATTTGGGCCAGCGCTGGGGTCCTACACCCCAGCTCAGGCCTGTGTTGGGATCCAGCACCCACGCACAAGCCTGAGCTGGGGTCCAGTACACCAATTCGGGCCCCACTATTGTAATTTAATTAAATTTATTTTTTTTCAATTATTTTGTTTTAATTTATTTCATTTTTTTAATTTGCCCAAATTTTATTTTGTAAAACTACAACAATTTAAAATTATTAAATTTGTTTATATAAATTTTCTTAATTTAAATAATGAACTTGAAATTAAAAATTAATAATAAAAATTTTATTAAATAAAAAATGAAACTTACTATAAAAAAAAATATATATATATATATATATATATTTAAATTTTATTTACAATTTTTGAATTTCTTAATTTTTAATTTTTAATTTTTGTAGGATAAACAAAATAAATAAGTAAATAAATAAATAAAAGAATGAATAAATAAAAAAGCGACAAAAAAATAATTTTTTAAAAATTAATTAAATTAAAAAATGAAACTTATATTAAAAATATATAATATAATATATAATTTTTTTTAAAAAAATAATAATAAATAGTGGGTGGGACTCGTGCTGGGTTCCTGCACCCCAGCACAAGCCTGAACTGGGGTCCTGCACCTCAGCTTAGGACCTACCTTTTTTAAATTATATTTTATTTAGTTTTTTTTTTTGATTAATTTAATTTAAATTAATGTTTTATAATTTAATAAATTTTAAATATGTAAGTAATACAACAATTTAAAAAATATTAATATTTTTCGGTCATTATTTTATTAATTTAAATAATGAAACTTAAATAAAAAAATTAATAAATTCAAAATTAAATTCAAAATAAATATATAATATAATATAATATTATTTGGGCCTGTGCTGGGGTCCCACACCCCAGCTCAGGCCTGTGCTGGGGTCCAGCACACCAGTTCAGGCCTTACTATTTTCATTTTATTAAATTTATTTTTTTTTCAATTATTTTGTTTTTATTTATTTCTTTTTTTAATTTGCTCAAATTTTATTTTGTAAAAATAAAATAATTTTAAAATATTAAATTTGTTTATATAAATTTTCTTAATTTAAATAATGAACTGGAAATTAAAAATTAATAATAAAAATCTTATGAAATAAAATATGAAACTTTTTACAATATATATATATATATATTTAAATTTTATTTACAATTTTTTAATTTTATAATTTTATAGTTTTAATTTTTGTAAGATGAACAAAATAAATAAGTAAATAAATAAATAAAAGAATGAATAAATAAAAAAACGACAAAAAAACTAATTTTTTAAAAATTTATTAAATTAGAAAAGTGAAACTTATATTAAAAATATGTAATATAATATATAATTTTTTTAAAAAATAATAATAATAAATAGGGGGTGGGGCTCGTGTTGGGTCCCTGCACCCCAGTACAGGCCTGAGCTGGGGTCCTGCACCCCAGTTTGGGCGCCACCTTTTTTAAATTATATTATAATTAGTTTTTTTTATTTATTTTGATTAATGTTTTATAATTTAATAAATTTTAAATAAGGAAGAAATACAACAATTTAAAAAATATTAATATTTTTCGGCCATTATTTTATTTATTTAAATAATGAAACTTAAATAAAAAATTAATTAATTCAAAATAAATATATAATGTAATATAATATTATTTGTGCCCCTGCTGGGGTCCCACACCCCAATCTCAGGCCTGTGCTGGGATCCAACACCCAGGCACCAGCCTGAGCTGGGGTCCAGCACACTAGTTCAGGCACCACTATTTTCATTTTATTAAATTTATTTTTTTTTCAATTATTTTGTTTTTATTTATTTCTTTTTTTTATTTGCCCAAATTTTATTTTGAAAAAATACAGCAATTTAAAAATATTAAATTTTTTTTATATAAATTTTCTTAATTTAAATAATGAAGTTGAAATTAAAAATTAATAATAAAAATTTTATTAAATAAAATATGAAACTTTTTACAATATATATATATATATAAATTTTATTTACAATTTTATAATTTTATAATTTTAATTTTTGTAAGATGAACAAAATAAATAAGTAAATAAATAAATAAAAGAATGAATAAATAAAAAAACGACAAAAAAACTAATTTTTTAAAAATTTATTAAATTAGAAAAATGAAACTTATACTAAAAATATGTAATATAATATATAATTTTTTTAAAAAATAATAATAATAAATAGGGGGTGGGGCCCGTGCTGGGTTCCTGCACCCCAGCGCAGGCCTGAGCTGGGGTCCTGCACCCCAGTTTGGGCGCCACCTTTTTTAAATTATTTTATAATTAGTTTTTTTTATTTCTTTTGATTAATGTTTTATAATTTAATAAATTTTAAATAGGTAAAAAATACAACAATTTAAAAAATATTAATATTTTTCGGCCATTATTTTATTTATTTAAATAATGAAACTTAAATAAAAAATTAATTAATTCAAAATAAATATATAATGTAATATAATATTATTTGTGCCCGTGCTGGGTTCCCACACCCCAATCTCAGGCCTGTGCTGGGATCCAGCACCCAGGCACAAGCCTGAGTTGGGGTCCAGCACACCAGTTCGGGCCCCACTATTGTAATTTAATTAAATTTATTTTTTTCAATTATTTTGTTTTAATTTATTTCTTTTTTTAATTTGTCCAAATTTTATTTCGTAAAAATACAACAATTTAAAAATATTAAATTTGTTTATATAAATTTTCTTAATTTAAATAATGAAGTTGAAATTAAAAATTAATAATAAAAATTTTATTAAATAAAAAATGAAACTTATTGTAAACAAATATATATATATATATATTTAAATTTTATTTACAATTTTTTAATTTCCTAATTTTTTAATTTTAATTTTTGTAAGATAAACAAAATAAATAAGTAAATAAATAAATAAAAGAATTAATAAATAAAAAAGCGACAAAAAAACTAATTTTTTAAAAATTAATTAAATTAAAAAAATGAAACTTATATTAAAAATATATAATATAATATATAATTTTTTTAAAAAATAATAATAATAATAAATAGTGGGTGGGGCCCGTGCTGGGTTCTTGCACCCTAGCACAAGCCTGAGCTAGGGTCCTGCACCCAGCTTGGGCCCCACCTTTTTTAAATTATATTTTATTTAATTTTTTTTATTTCTTTTGATTAATTTAATTTAAATTAATGTTTTTGTTTATATATAAATTTATTTAGGTTCTTTAAGAAAATAGATTTATTAACTTTCTGTTGGTGCAATTTATTCAGGTACAAATGACTGAATAACCATAGTTGAAGATTCCGACACGTGACCACTTTCATGGCGAAGGGGCCTGTCTATCTTAGTTTGGAGTGATAGAGCATATCCGGAACAAATTAACAGTGGCACAAGTAGACATATTTAGGCAGTCATGTTTTGGACACTTCTTATCTCTTGAAGGCTTACACCATTCGCCTATTCTTATTCATTACATGTTGTTACATGAAGTTCACGTCGAGGGTAGCAACGATATGTGGTTTAATGTTGGGGGGCAGGTAACCCGCTTTTCACGCACAGATTTTGGGTTAATTACTGGCTTGCGGTGTGGACATTATCCAGTTATTGATCTACCAGAGGGCACACGCTTGTTGCATGAGTATTTTGACGGTCGTCAGCCTATTACTTTGGATGACATTGAGTCAGTGTACGACATGCTTGATTTTGATATTATACTTGACTTGGATGCAGTACGGTTGTCACTGTTCTATATACTAGAGAGGTTTCTTATTAGTCGGGCGGGTCGCGCTCGAGCTGATTTATAGTTGTTGCATATGACTAAGGATCTCGAGCGCTTTAATCAGTATCCATGGGGATCTGTTGTGTTTGAATACACAGTTGTCCAATTGCGCTAAATTATGGCAAGCCAGTACATTAAATACCAGAAGGATGCGGCAGAGTTAGCTGCAGTAGGGCAAAGTTTTAGGGCGAAGTATAATATTGCTGGGATGTTTATTGCACTGCAGGTAATAATCATGATATTTAACAGTTAATTTCCAATTCACACGTATATGTAATGTAATGTTTTTAACAATATTTTTTTTATTAATTACAATGCAGGTATGGATATATGAGTATGTACCTAGTTTGCATAATCATTTGGTGAAAAAAGTAAGTAATGACATCCCTCGGATCTTGTGCTGGCAAACGAGGAAGGGTTATATTAGCTTGCAATTCGTTCGTAAACATTTATTCTCCTAGTCGCCGGTAAAATATTTAAGACAAATATTATATTAGCATTTTAGATGATAGATGCTAGACAACTAACTTTGTTTTTATCCACGTGTTTTCAGCTTATTCGTGTACTTCCCATTATAGAGTTTGAGCCAGCCGAGATGACACGTTTAGACATCTCAGAGTTGCCCAAATCTCCGAGCCACAGAGCTAATACGGTGGTAATTTATTTTCCATGACAGTAGCTACTAAGTCAAAACTTATACTGATACGTCGCGCTACTAGCACTACCATTGGTTCTAGGGCATTTACACCCCAAGTTTGTATTTTCAAATACCCTGATCTTTTATTTGACAATTTACTAAATTCAGTTAATGTTTAACATATATATGATAAATTGATACAGGCTGCTCCGTTGACATCGTTTCCATATTCGTACACTGATTATCCAGCAGCACCACCGCTGTACTACACAGACAGCATCCCGTTGCATTTTCTGCCTGTACCGCAGTTGTCGCACTCTCCCGCCCAGCCGATGCATCACTCACCCTCCCAGCCGACGCATCACTCTCCCGCCCAGCCGGTGCATCACTCTCCTACGCAGCCGACGCATTACTCTCCTGCCCAGCCGACACATTACTCTCTAACACCACCACCTGCATCATCGATTAATTATGATGATTTTAAGAAAACTGTGATAGAACGTTTTGATACTTGGACTGGTGTGGGTATTTAGTCAGCAGTGTATGGACACCTTCAAGAGATATGACGATCATATTGCATGGGTTGACAGTTATATCAGCAGGGTTGACAGTCATATCGGTCTGGTTGACGGTCATATAGGCCGATTTTATGATGATATTGCCGGAGTTGAAGGAAAGGTTGATGCATTGACTTCAGATATGCGGGCTTTCTAAGCAAACTATACAGAGAATTTTGGGCGATACGATAGAATGATTGGTGATCTGCGCTCAGCATTACTGTAGTCAAATCAAACACCAGGGACCGTTTAGCAGCAGTTGTCACCCACCGGCTCACCCGTACAGGCAATCATTGTGACTTTTACTAAATTGCTTATGTATTACTTTATGTTTTCATTTATATAAACTTTTTATTTCTTATGTATAACATTTTTTAATATTGCAGGCAGAGGACTTGTCCATGGATTCAGCTAAAGCACAGGTGGAGATACCTCACAGACGTCTAGTTGGGCGCGAGAAGAGTCGGTTCGGCCGCGCATTGAGGAAGGGTCCGTATAACCGGAGTCCATACACTAATCCAAATAAGAGAAGCCGTGGAGGCCCATCCACTAAGCTGCTGCCTCAATATCCATCAAACCTCAGTATCGATCCATTGGCTCCATATTCGGATGAGTTATACACAGAGTATCAACAGTGGCTGAAAGACCCAAACGCATGTATCGAGACTATTACGCTGACGTTAAGACTATAGTGGTTCTGTCGTATCTCCAATCCGGATGCGTGGCTAGATGATATTGTAAGAGATCAACATATTGTTAATGTTTTTAGATGTTATATTTAACATTTAACTGTTTTATTGGTGCAATTTTGACAGCACATTGACGAGTATCTGTATTTGGTCGCACACCGACATCGAGTGTGTTCTCGTATATTGCCACAGGATTGGACCGTTACGTCTTCGTTTTTATATGTGTGTATAACTACCTTTGATTACTTTTGTATTAATTTATATATATATATATATATATTTATATGTATATATATAAATTTGAATATCTGACAACATTGAATTTGGTGACTATTATTTGTGCAGGTAAAATTACAGCTTGTGTATGAGGAAATGCGTACAGAGGCGATACAGATGGGTAGTTTCCCACTGGGATTGGATTTAGATGAGTACTTGAGAGGCGATGCAGATGGGATGAAAAGAGCATGGCCGCTGTCAACTATGTTTTCATTCCAGCTTTGGTCTGTGGTGACCATTGGGTTGCATGTGGAGTTGGCTTGGGCGGTCAACTGATATCTGTGTACGATTCTGCACTGTCGGGGCATCCTAACCGGGAGATTGATCAGGCATTAAAGCCATTATGTGAGTTGTTACCATATATGATGCGTGCATATGGGGTGTATGAAGCCAGGCCAGAGTGGCGTGATACACGCAACGCATTCGGGTATTTGAAATTGACGAATGTGTCCTGTCAGAGAAAGGAGAGCGCCGATTGTGGAGTTTTTATGTGTAAAATTATAGAGTACACTATGTTAGGTTGACCGTGGGATTTTAATTCCACCTATGGTCAATTTTTTAGGATTAAAATGGCACTCGATTTATTTATGGGATGCATACATTGACCTATTATATTTATATTGATATTGTTTTGTTTGTACATTATACTTTATTATTATATATCACATGTGTTTTAAGCTTTATATAGTAATTTATAAAATACCATAATTAAATAATTTAATCATCAAATATAAAGGTCATCATTAAAACACATAATGAGATAACATCACGATTTAGGTATATATGACAACAATTTCAACATTACTACACTGTATCTCTTACATTAATATATTGTATCATATTACATCATTAAATCGTAACGCTGTAACACATAATCACTCGGTTCGGTCTTGAAACAACGGATTTCTGCATGTTGAACAGTTATGTCCACTTTGTTTGCATCAAGAACATCTTCTCGTGACCACCTCCTCGCCTGCAGATGGAATGCGTTGATTTCGAGGTCGACCTGTTGGTATACGGCCTATCGGCGGCTTAATAACAATAGATTGGATCTCGAGTGGTATATCCCAAAAAGTCTGATCTCCAACAGGATGAATCTCCTCAGCATATGCGGTCAAAAGTGTGCCATTCTTGTAGTACATTGAGCAGAAGTCACCGTACCAACCTCTAATATATCGAATAACAGCGAGAGCATGGATATATGGCAGTTGACGCAAATGAAAACGCCTACATTGACATTTTCTTGTGTTCAGATCGACAACAACATCTTCTCCTTTTCCTTTTACTTCATACTCATATCGAGAAACGGGAAATACTAAAAGTGTATGAGAAGCACCATCATCTTCTTTAATTTTATCAGCTGTCGCTTTGGTGAGGGTGTCTTCAGCAAAATTTACAGCCTCTTCTCTTCGCTCGTAAAACCATCGCTGCAGCACTGAATGTATCCAATCCGCTAAGGCCACAATTGGAAGAGTGCGCGCGTCTTTCAACAATACATTCATACTCTCTGCAATGTTTGTAGTCATTATATCATACCGTCGGACTAAAAAATGACATATGGCCTTCCTATGAAACCCAACATCGTTTTCTAAGTAAGCCACAGCATCAGGGTGTATTGATCTCAATTTATTCATGTGTTTCTCGAACTCACTTAATACATATGCCTTTACAGCAATATAATATCCCATAAGGAAAACATCTTTCTTACGGTCTTTCAGCTTGTATTTTGATTTGAGATTTCCTTCAATATGGTATGAACAGATGCCGTGGTATGACTCAGGAAACACTATCCGAACACCTTTAATTATGCTATCATGTCGGTCTGACATAAATACTAAATCAGTCACTAGTCCAAGTGCATCTCGTAGCTTCATTAAGAACCATTCCCAAGATGCATCATTTTCAAAGTCTCCCACTCCAAATGCAATAGGATAAATCTAGTCATTTCCGTCAACTGCCGCAGCTGCAAACAAGGTCCCTCGGTATGTACCCTTTAAAAACGTTCTGTCAATGGCAATCACAGGTCGGATTGATGAAATAAAACTACGCACAGATGGGCTAAGCGCCATGAAGAAGTACATGAAATGGTCTTCATCGTCAGTTTGTATGTGCGTTACTGTGCCAGGGTTTCTTTGTTCCAAAACATGGCAGTAACGTGGGAGAATTGAAATGACTCGGATGGATCCCCACACGCCAATGCATGTGCTTCTTCTCTGGCTATCTAGGCCTTGCAGTAAGACACAACTATTCCAAATTCTCGATGTATGTCATCTCGGATGTTATTTGGAGTATAAATCCTACTTGGATCTTGAAACTTATCAATTACATATTCACTGATTAATCGACTGCTTGCTTGACGGCGACTCGGTTGTAGTTGGTCGCTTCGACATGTGTGACATGTTTCAATTCTTTTAACAGATCAATATTGGCCATTTGCATCTGTGTTAGTTGCTCGAATGCGCCATTTACACCCGTCAACAACACATTTCGCCTCAAACCGGTCTGATGCAGATTTGGTAACTTTAAACTGGAAATGGTTCCTCAGTGCCATCATTCCTAATGCATCTCTTAGCTCTTTCTTTGAATTGAAAATCTGGCCAGCACATATGGCATCGGAAGCAGAACTAGAGAACGCATCAACCAAACGAGAATTAGAAGGTGGAATTGGCGGCAAACTGCGAGAAGTTGACGGAGCTGACATATTCGGCTGACAACCTGTTGATCTAATTCTCTGATTTTGTCCACTGCCAAAGTTTGTTGTCGTATCATTATCATGGTCACAATAATTCCTACCAGAGGTCCTGATTATGTTAAATGGAATATCAAAGCCTTCGCCCTCCATATACGGCTGAGTATCAAAATGATCTTATACAGGGTTTTCATTGTACCGACACGGAGAGTATTTTCCGAGGAATGTAAGATATTCATGACGTCTTGGTGAATGCTCTATAGCATTAACGTGAGTCGATGAATGATGGCAATCTTGGTTGAATTGATTGCTTCCCCAAGAAGAAACAAATGGTTGTCTATGCACATCTGGATCAGCAGGCTGCAAAGGAATACAAAATACTCTGTGATCATCAGCAACTATCCTCTCTGTAGTGACATATAACAGTTTGAGATGCCTGTCGCCTGTGACCACAATACTGCTCACAAAAGCAGTTACATCAGAGTCAGCTACAATATCCACATATATAACAGGTATAGTTTCATCGACTTCAAAACTTGTTTTAATGTGGATAGTGAATTCCGTTTGATCTATTTGAGTGCAGTCATTTATCATCTATAATAACTGTTGAAACTTGACGTTCTTCGAAACGGGTAAAAGTCAGACTCTTCCACCACAATATTTTTCAAAATCGTCTGATAATGTGACCCATGATCCGCCGTGACGAATCCCAATCGGTACAATCTCAGTCATACTTGAAAAATTATGCAATAATTTATATTTATTTAATTATATGGAAAATTATTATTATTTATGTAAAACTATTAATTAATACAAATTCATACATAAATTAACACTTAAAAGAATTGTTATAATATTTAAATTAGTACAAACACAAAAAAGAAAGTTAATTAATAAACAAACTAACTTAATGCA
>JAXCLQ010071542.1:0-11864 GCA_035584115.1 Cedrela odorata
TTTATTTATTTATTTATTCATTTATGAGAATCTACATTGATCCTAGCTTTAGATGTTAATGCCAAAAATGTGACTCTAGAAGGCCAAACTCACATTTTAACAACTTGACTTACAACTTATGCCCCTCCATGTAAGCAACATCCTATGAATATACTTTATATACTCCTACGAAGGTGGCTTCATAACTCTACTCAAAAGAGTCATAAAATATGATGATACAAGTGAATGACTAGCCTTTGCATCAACTAGTACTCTAACATGAAGAAAATCAATCAAGAGTGCACCTATGACATCAGCATTGGCTCTTGGGCATCTTGAGAACTCATAGTAAAAATTCATGCCCTTTTTTTTTTTTTGGTTCAACCCTCAAATAAAAACTCACCAAGGGATTACAGATTGAAACATCTGCCAATTATTCAGCATTATATATCACCCATGGACTCATTTTCAGAAAACCTTGAAGTAATTGCATTCTAAGAAACTACATCCTTGTCCTTAAAATTATCAAATATAAATATGCATCAAGTACCATTTCACATTTTGCATACATAGCTATAAAAATATTTCCAATTAAAATATGTGCGTCTATCTCATATTTAGTTACATATGCATGCACGCTCTTCCTTGCTAAAATATACTCTATGAAGCATTATTCTCTGTAACCTTG
Organism: Cedrela odorata; assembly: GCA_035584115.1. NCBI lineage: Eukaryota > Viridiplantae > Streptophyta > Magnoliopsida > Sapindales > Meliaceae > Cedrela > Cedrela odorata. Next base: position 668 of record JAXCLQ010071542.1, read on the forward strand.
GAAATACTTTAATTTCTTTAGAAAGAAATACTTTAAAAGCAAAAAATTAAAGTATTTCTTTCTAAAGAAATTGAAATTATTTTCACTAATAAAGTTTTCTATGAAATTCTTGGTTGATACTATTCCTTAATATCCAGTGCTCTACTACTAATCATATAGGTTATTGAGAATCTTGATTTACGAAAATCAATTTATTAATTCCCAAAACTTAGCTTTTGGATACCATATTTCTTTATCACACCATCTGAGTCTCTTTTAGAATCTTATTTCACAATTCTATTCTCTTCTAATCTATCGAGGTTTACAAACTCTTTCTAGCTATCAACTTATCATGCACATATATCAACAAATTTATCAACTCATGTTCTTCATTATATTTGAAATACACACATTTATTTCAACAAGTTCCCTAGCTAAAACATGAAAATATTCTCAACACTTCTACCATGTAAAAATGTTGTCTTTACATCCATTTGTTCTAACTCTAAGTTCATTACTATCAATGCTAACCGAATTCTAATTGAAGTATATTTAACCATAGTGAGAATAATTCATTAAAATTCTTTCATTCTCTTTGTGAAATTCCCTTAACAATAAGTCAGGCTTTATGATTAACTATCCCAATGCGTTTCTTATCTTCCTTTCTCTTAAAATTTACTTACAATGTACTATTTTCCCTCCTGCTAGTTTTTTTGCACTGGTTTCCAAAATCTTTTCTAATGGTTAGAATATATGCTATTAAATTAACATATTCATATTTAAATAGAGTTCTCACTTTACTTTTGGTCTTGTCTCTAACCAAATGATGATTTTACAAATCACGTTGCTCTGTTGAATTAGTAATTAAAGTAGTTTCAGGTTCCTTTGTAGTTTCAACTTCCTTACACTTATTTATATCAGACTCTGCCTCAATTTAAACTCCTTTAAGTTCTTAATTTCTTAGCTTCTGAGTTGACTAACATGTTTCTTATCAGTCCTTTCTTCATGAAAGAACACATCTTTACTTATTATGCTTTTCACCTGCCTCTTATCATGACATCCATACTTATACCTTTTTACACCTTCTAAATAGCCAATCAAATTCCTTTAGCTACACTTGAATCCAACTTTCCTTTTCATGAGTACATATAGCATGTGAATCTAAAGACTCTTATGTATTTCAAACTAGATGGGTGACCAGACCAAGTTGCTTCTAAACTTTTAATCTTTCAATGTATCAACTGGATTTATACTTAACAATTAATGGCTATGGCAACAGCCTCCATCCTAAATAGCTTTGAAAGGCCAGTGCTTATCAACATGTATCTTATCCTCTTCGTTAGTGTCATAATTCCATTGTTTTTACAAATTTCCTTAAAGAGACTACGGCATATCAGTTTCTTTTAATCATCTTTCCACGTGACCTCCGTACTTGATCTCAATACTTTAATTACTTGACTTTACTTTAATTTCAACTATGTCAGCAACCCTCCATTTCATTTTTTATACCCAACAATTTACTGTAAATTTTATCATCACCAATAATGCACATACTATCAAACCAACATATCTATAACTCCCTGATGGCTTTGTCTGTCTTTCAGTTCTACCCCTCACTAAGTTATTTATTATCATTTTTTTTTCTCAATCTGTCCATGATCTATTTAATGCTATACAAATTATTGTTCATCCCATAAGTTCTACTTTTAACTGGGTGTTCCTTTTATTTGTTTTCAATTGAATATATATCATTAATGTCTTTACTTTATTGTCTAAATAGTTCATTCCTTAAAATTCAGTATTTCTTCCCTATCATGGAATTTTTCTATTTTTATTTTTATTTTTTTTCTGAATAACCATTCAAAATTGATGATAAGCAAGTAGTGCTACTTAATGTTACTATATGAACATGGCTTCATAGGCAAGGCAGTAGACGATCTAGTATATTCTTGTCTCTATATATATATTCCAGCACCCAGTTCAATTCTGAGGTGTTTTCTGATGATATAATATACTCACAAAACCTGATGTGAACCTTTGGCACTTATTTGCCTCCTATTGTCATTTTCTACTAAGTAGCCTACCTTAAATTCCACATTATCATTCTATACTTCTTTTTATATTTTTAATACATTCTCATATCTTAACTTTTTTTTTCCTTTAAATCACTAACAACTCTTCTCTATCACTCCTCACTATTTTCTGTAGGAGGTGTAACCAACCTCCGATATAACTTCCTATCTTGCAGTACCTCATCATCTTCGAGTCAACATCGAGATAACTTTATATCCTAATGAAATACTTATAAAACCAACTAGTAAATATATAAACACTCCCATTCTCTTCACATAAACTTGACCTACTGAAAATCAAAACTAGTTCGATTTTCACCAAGATCCAAGCTTACCTCATCAACATTTGACCTCAATTTAACTAACAATACTTAAAATAATTTAATATGTAAACAAGACCGAATAATCTCATAATTCATTCTTAAACAATAGCTATATAAAACCCCCTTCCATATATAGTTACAAATACAAAGTCATTCTCACATTTTATTATAGAATGTTATACTATTATTACACAAGTTCTAAATATTTATAATTAACAAAAGTTTTTATACATACAAGTCTATACATATTACGCTCCTTGTCACTTAGTTAATCTATTGATTACATATATCCAAAAAAGTTCATATACGCTTAATAACCCTTACTTGCGGTCTTTATCACTTCTACGTACTATTCTCTAAAAAATAAAAATTTTTACAATAAAATGTGAGATATAATTTTAGTAAGTAAACCTTGCAAGTTTGCTCATGTCGTTGCGGTACAGAATATAAATATTCAAACAAATCAATATATTTTCAAACTTTTTGATTATATAGAAACCAATTCATAATAAAAACATTTTCAGAATAGTTTAGTCAGTTAATGTCACCTGCACTCACGGTAACCCAGATTCAGAACGTGATCACGTATTCCACTTTAAGCGGACATTCTTTTCATTTTGAATATAATAGAAACGTGCTTAGCATATTAAACAGAATTCTGAATAGCACGCAAGTCCTACTTTGACAAGCGACCCGCCTAAGTCAAAATAAACATTAACTAACGACTAGAGCCATAAAATCATTTTCATTAATAAATATTCACACATTGACATCATTTCATATTTATTTTATAAATGCAATATCGACATACAACACTTAAATTCACAATAATTTTTGGAAAAAAAACACATTTGGCGTAAAATTTCTGAAACTAGTCAATATTGCTGCCAATTCCTTTTCCAACAACGCCGGCATTATCAAGTTTCCAAACACCCCTAAATATTTCAAACAAACTCGGCCAACCGTAATCGCTGAAATTCAATTTCACTTCCACAATTACGCCATTTCAAATTCCACAATTAACATCAATTTACACACACACACACACACACACACACACACACACACACACACATAAATATATATATATATATTTATTACTACATTTCGTTCCATTATTTCCTTCATCATTCAATTTTCCACCAATTAATACAATATTCGTTTCTAATTTTTTTGTCATTACACATTAACATTAATAACATAAATTTTGCACTAATATCATAAATTCTAATAAAATTCTCCCAATTTTATTAATTTATTATGCTTCCTAATTTCTTACCTACAAATTAATATTAATAATATAAGTGTTACAAATGTAATAGGTGGCATGGCCTATACATGCTAATAACATTTTATAACTACCAATTCTACTTATTTAAAGTACCATATACACATTAACATAATACCATTTCCAATTTCTAACCTACAATTTAACATTAACAATATAAGTTTATCTATTTCTTATTTCCTACTATAATTTTGCACTAATAATATTAATTTGTGTATATTTAGTTTCCTACTACAATTAGGCATTAAATCATGAATTTGCTCATCTTTCATTCCTACTACATGACATACATATGTTCTAATTTTCACCAATTTTCAACATCATATACAACTTATAACAATATTTATTTCAAATCTACTAATCATAATTTAACATAAATAATATAAATTCTACTATAATCTAGCTTTAACAATTCACTAAACTTACTACACTAATATAATAAAATACTAATTAAAAGTAAACTTACTATACCAAAATCATAAAACACTAATAAAAAGCAACTGAAAACTTACCAATTCCTTCTTTATTCTTTTTCACTCCCTTTTCCTTTTCCTACAATCCTTCTCCCTTCTCTAATTTTTTTGCCTAGTATGTATGCCCTGTTTTGTATTTCCAATTTGAAAAACATTCATCATTTGATTAATTTAATTACTTTAAAAAAAACACATGGATAGCTTGGATGAGCTTAACAAATCCAATGGACTACATTTAGCCACTTAATTCTCCACGAAGTAACATCAAATAATAATTAATTTAATTACCTAAAACACATGGATGGTTAGGATTAATTCACCTAATCCAATGGCCCTTCTTTTGCCACCCCATTTTCTACTAACTTAGCTTTAATATTTATCCTTATCCAATTTACAAAACAAGCTTAAAATTGTGACAAGCGAATGACTAGGATTGTGTAGAGAATTTAGCCAAACATAATATTTTATTCATTTTTTTATTTTATTATATATATATATATATATATTTAAGCTTAGGCTTGGGCTTATATATATATATATATTTTAAACTTGGGCCTAACTAAATAAATTGGCCCAATATATATATATATATCCAATATATAGCCCACTTAATTTATTCTTATTCCAAAACTAAAATTTCAAAAATAAGCTTGTTGATAATGAAATTCTAATTCCACCCTTCATGGCTACATTTTTTAAATTTATAAAAATACCATTATAGATTTACTTCATATCATTTCTCAAAGTTCTAACACTTAATACTCTATAAAACATATTTAAAATCATGGTAATGGTAATAATCATTTAAATAGGTATATTATATCCTACGTTGTTTCCATGTCAACCAAACATGCCTATATTCAGTTAATTTCTCTTACATTCATAATATTATGTCGTAAACATTTCATGAATGTAAATTCAAATGTACTTAGATAATACCAAGGTTATGAGTTCTACAAAAAATTTCGGATGTTACAATCCTCCCCTCCTTATAAAAATTCGTCCTCGAAATTGGATAAGTATCTTATTTATCATGTATAATTAACTAGTACCCCTTGTGCTTACCTATAATGATCATCTTATGAAATCACCACAATGCAAATAATTGAATTGATGTACTTGATTAAACTCATTGCAATTACTACTACCATTTGAAACTTATGGTAACTTAGTCAAATTAATACTTAATTAATGAGCCTATTCTTCTAATACACATTCATTTATGGTAGTAACAAATATTATTATTAATAAATCATACTTCTACTGAGTAACTCCAATATCAAGTTCCAAAAGAAATTGTATAATATTAAATTATATATCTTATTGACTTGTAGTCTAATAATTATATTTAAGCTCAAAATCTACATGATCTCGATCCTTAAACTTTGCTGTCATCATTCCTTATTATAAAATATGACATCACCATCCTGTATTTTACAATAAAATAGACTTGTAAATAACTTCTACAAAATTTTATGTATTACAGATTGACTAAGGTCAATATAACATACAACATTTACATTATATATATCTAAGATCTAAATCTAAGATATCAGAGACATTGTCTTTATAATATAATCCAACTTTATTTTAATAATCTTAATCTTTTAATATTCAATCATGGTCCCAACACAATGTTAAAACATATTTACTAATATATAAAGTAATATATATGACCTATGCAAAGAATTTCAATAGTTATAAATCATTAAATACGGTTAAAGTTCAACACCTACATCAAGAATTATTATATGTCATTACCTTAGCCAATCTCTACTTATAGTATGCATAATATCATACTTAAACTTTCATAACATCATAAGTAAGATTTCTTGTATACACAAATCTTAATTCTCAAATGGTACACTATAATATGGTACTTTCGATATTCTTACCATAAACTTCTAACCATCTCATTATTATCAATCAATAATTATATATTTTCAATGCGATTATAGGCTATAATACTTACTGTAGCAAAATTATTAATTAACTTAGTAACATCCAATAATAACTTTTCTCAATCAAATTGTTAAACCAAATCAACCAAAATATTTGTTGATACTTTCGTTCCCAATCTACTCCATGTTTTAAAATAACACATTTAAAATATGAAACCTTAAAAATTAAATAATTTAATAACAAACTTCTTATAATATTTTATAATTCCACCATATAGACCTTAAAATCAGTTACAAACTAATATATCTACATACTACGTACAAAATCATACAAATTAGTTTTGATTTTAACTATCTCATCACTCGCTCTAAATCTTTTTAAATTTAAGCTACGAACATGTATATTCAATAATATCTTAATCATCAAACAAAAATCGAATTTCATCCCCTTGAGCGAATACAATACCAACTTGCATGTCCTTTCAATCTCGTTAAAATAACTTCATTAATATAAAGAAATTTAAAATAATAATATTCTAGTTATGCTTAATAATCAGAATTTTCTTCTTTTCACATTGAATAACTCTTTTGCGGATCGCCGTATCCATATAATCAATATTCCTTCAATTACAAACCACATTAATCATATCAAGTCTACTATCACAAATTTTGCATATAAAATTCAATATCATTACACATAGTAAATCTCGTCTTTCTCAAATACTAAATTTCAATATCAATTCTCAAAATGCTCTTTCTAAAACTCATGCTAAATCATTATAACATCATGAAATCATAAAATTCAATAAATAAGTCATATCAAACTAAAATAGTAAATCTTATAAAGATTCAATCACAAGTATAAAGATCAGCAAATCTCATAAAATGTATGCTAATCTTTAAAACTCATCCTTTCCTCATCAATAATAATCTCAAATACTTTTTGAAAAAAAATAAATAAAGAGAGTAAGTACTCCATTCACAAATTTAGAATGTGACCAACAAAGCTATGATGGCATCAACGATGGATCCCGTCGTCGATCTACAAACAAACATTTTCTTTAGAACAATGGCTTTTTATAATTATACAGCATAAACAAAAAACAAGTTATTCATGAATTATTATCTTCATTGGTAAATTGGGGTATCTAAGATCTCTAGGGATTTTATGGAATCCGATTTGAAGTTACGAAAGTTAAGAATTTACCAAAACAGTTTCTGCCCTTTAACATATAAATTCACTAAACATATACTAACTTTAAAAATTCATTAAGGCCATTCGGTAAGGAATTTGGAACTGAAATTTTTACAGGGTATACTCTTATGAGTTTAGTTTCAGATCAAGATGGAAAAATCTAAATTTTTACTATGTTGTTTCTTATTATGTCTAGTTTTCACCAAATTTTATGGTGTATTAATCAGAGGTCTAGAACTTAATTTATAAATCAAATATTGCACTAAGGTCAACATTACAACAATAGATTGGCCTATGTTTTTTATGAAATTCCTATTTTACTTTTCTATACAATCAAGGCTATTTTTCAGCCTTTCCTTCCTTGAATTTCCCATATCCCATCTCTATCTTGATCCTCATGCTATGATCACCTTTTTCCTCATGAATTTCTTCTTCTTTTCCATTACTTGGCTGGATTTTCCCCTCTCTCGGCCAGATTTCTCTTCCTTTCGGCCATTCCAACTTACTCCCCTCTCATTCACTGTTCCTTCTTCTCTTTTCATGATTTCACTTTGCCTTCTCTCTTCAATTCTCCCTCCCTATGGCCGGATTTTGCTCCCACTTCACACTTATGGGTTTGGCTTCTTTTCTTCTCCAATTGTTTTCTTTCCCGTAAGTTCATTTGGCTCCAATCTCTTTTCTCTTCTTTCTTTGCCTTCTAAAAACGTAAGATACCTCAAAAGTGAGGATAAATATATAGAAACATAAGAAAATGTCTCACATTTTCATTTCATTTCAATTTACATTTCATTTGCATGGAATTTCATTTACATCTCACTTTAATTTGCATTTAACTTTCATTTGGATTTAATCCTTATTTGCATTTTATTTTTTTTTTCATTTGCATTTTATAAGGAGCTTTGAATTAATTTTAAATTTATTATTATTATTATTATTGTTATTATTATTATTTTCTACAAAATTCTTTCATTAAATGGGTTTAATTATTCATCCCATTTTTTTATAAGCTCACATTTCAAATTATTCCTTTTTTTAAAAAATTCAAAAAAAATTTTATTTCGGTCACTGGAAATTTGGCATTCTCCTTACGTATAATTTTCGATCGTTACACTTCAGTTGCATGAAAGGAAATTTGAGCAAATTGAAACTAATTAAGCAAGAAGAAACGTAGTTTAGCCATAGGTGAAACTGAATTAAAGAAAAACCATGGGTTAAAGGAAGAGTTTTGGCCAAATAAAAAGGGACCAAGGGAAAACTGAGGGATATGTAGCAATGTTGGGAGAAATTTGCTTAATTGAGAAGTGATTTCAATGGTTAAAGCAAGAGAAAAAAGAACCTTGGCTGAACTAAGGTTTGTTGCATTAGAGCAAAACCGAAAGGGAGAGGGAGAGGAAGATGAGGAGTAATTCGGCCAAGTGAAGGGAAGGAGGAGGAAGTGAAAACAGCAAAGAGGAACTAATTGCAGCAAACTAAGGTAAGATAAACTATGTTAAATTGATAATATGTGATGTTGCATGTGTAATTGTGTTTGTGCATAGAATTGTGAAACATTGTGTACAAATTATGGTGGCTGAAATAATGAAAGGCATAAACTAAATTTGGAAATTATGTGTTGTGTGAGAATTGCAATTGTTGCTATGAAAATTGGATGTGCGAAGTGATGTTGATAAGCTTGAGAAGTGTTAATGTGAGTTGTGTTGTGTTGCCAAAAAATTGGAACACAAACTTGCAATGTCAGTAGGTCACAGTTGTGTGTTCGTACGAGGAGTGATTTGAGTTGATAAAATGATAATATATGAGTGTTTTAAGACGTGTATAGGGTAGCGCACGTGAGCGGAGTGCCAAGCTAGTGAGAGTGCGAGCAAAATGCATGAGCATTGGTTGCAGGTAATTTCTGTGCAGGATTCGGTAAAATAGGGGTAAAGTGAGTTCTGGGCCTTGAATTGAGGAACCGTGAAATTTTGTATAAATTAGGCACATAGGGGCAGGACATAGCCAAAAACTAGGTCAAGATGATGAACGAGGCAGTACCAGATATGATTAGAACTGAGCTGTCTATTTAGAGGTGGCAACCGATAATAGTAAGTGATGTGGTGAAAACTTGTTATAACTTGAGTGTTAAGACTCAAAATGTAAATCCGTGAAAAGCACTAGAAACTAGACACGTATTAGAGTATATACTCAGAAACTCAGGTTGTGATATCTTACCGGTGCGACATACCGTGAGTTAGAAATGAGTTAATGTGAGTAGAAGTTTGTTTGTATATATGTATGTATATATATATAGATTTATATGCATGTGTGTGTATATGGAAACAAAACTAAAATTGTGTATGAAATAGACGGATTGAAAAGATTTAAATGTGCTTTGAGATAAATACATGAAAGTGATATTGATATGTTGCCATTTGATTGTAAAAAGGACAATTGTGTAGTATGGATACAATTGGCCATAAATAGAATGATAGCTTAAAATAATTGACTATTTTCTATGCATAATAAAATCAATATGTTGTGTTGTGACATGAAATAAAAAAGGGTAAATGCATTGACATTGTAAAGTGTTATATGTATTGTGATTGTACGTGGGTATATCGATGGTGAAAATGACAGTTGGTATTGACTTGCTATTGAATATGCATGATAAATTTAATATGATGTGTGGTTACATGTAATGAAGAAAAGTGAACTGTATTGATATTATGGAAGTGCTTTCTTGTTTTCTTAATGTGATGTTATAGTTGTTGTTATGATTGAATGCGTGTGTGTTTGCATGGTCGTGAGCCACAGGATTAATCCATGGATCCAGGTAGATGACATGGGGATGGCGATAGACAAGACACCTTAAGGTATACAATCCCTCTACCCGGTCAAGCTTGTTTCCTTAGGTATGTACTGTCCCTTTGTTCAGTCAAGTGTATAGCCCTGGAAATAGACTAGAGAAATATGTATGCACCTGACGATTAATGTTATTTCTTATTGTCTTGGGGGATGGCAGAAACGAGACAGCCCAAGACATTATGGTATTTATTGGGATGTTTGAGGAGACGCCCTTAAATACCAATATATTGCTAAGTAATGAACTTTGTATTTGATACATTGAAAATTGCTTTTGAATGTAAATGATTGTTGCATGTGTATATATATATATATATATATTTCATATGAACAAGTAAATAATGGCAAAAGTATGCAAACGTTGGTATGACTATGTGAATGATGACAAAAATATGTAATTGATGGCAAGGTATAAATATATATATATATATATATATAAGAAGTGATGTTTGTGTATGTATCATCCACTCATTGAGTCTTGTTAGACTCATTCCCTCTCACCTACTAGTTTTGCAGGAAATCCTTAGTTGGTGAGTCGACACAGCATCTTGAAGACACTAACTTGGAGGAGAGGTCACGGGTCATAGTCATCACTGTGTCGGGTCTATCTTATATAGAGATCAACAATTTTATTTGGTTTTGTTATGTAATATATGTTGCTGATGTCTTAGGTTGCATGTATATAGACTGACAGATGTACAGTCAATATTAGTTGAGGCATATAGTATTATCAACAGTGGTTATATGACGCCTTGAATTTTGTTGATATGATATAAGTCTACTTGAGATTACATATGCAACAGGTTGTGTAAGGCTTAGGGTGATGGGGCAGACCTATCACCTGCCAATAACACTCCCAGATTTGGAATGTCACAGAGTTGGTATCAGAGCATGGTCTAGGGTCGATGATTGCGATGGGGTGGTGTTAGTGTCTTGTGTATGTAGAATACCCGGGGTATTCATATACAAGGTGCTATTCTCCAGTGTCCTTATTCCTCGAGTCGTGTCTTGTCCTAGTAAGCATAGAAAATTTTCAAATTTCCACTAACCTTCTTTACTTCCATATAAATAGCATGCTACACCGTTGTAGGGCTAGATTAGATACCTTTAAGAATACCTTTAAGAATA
>JAXCLQ010071543.1:0-11863 GCA_035584115.1 Cedrela odorata
TCAATAATATATTTATAGTATGTTTGGTATAATTTTTATAAATAGAATTTTTGACCAAAAAAAAAATATAAATTATTTAGTTATTATAAATATTTTGTAAATAAAAATTGTGTAATTAATTTAATAAATAATTTTTTAAAAAAATTATATTATGAAAAAAAATAAATTAATTTTTTTAAATAAAATAAAAATATTTAAGACAATTTGAGATGGGCCAACCGAGCAAATCGAACATATGGACTTCCTCCTTTGTTAGGATAGAAAAGCCCTTTACTGTATTTGATCAAATAGTTCATAAATAAACACAGAATAGAAGTACCACTTATCTATCAAAGATCTCAGGGGCATCTTTATGCAAAAACGTGGATAGATAAATTCCGTCGTCATGGCTGCTCAACCATTAGATTATATTGCTTCATCACATGAAATGACATGGCCTTTAAAACAATTCGGGACCAGGTAAAACCCCCCTCCTTATCAACCTTAAATCTGATTGCCACCTGTCCTACAGCCTCGCAATTCATAAATAAAACCAAATCTACCAATCACAACTTGACAATTACAATAATTGATTAAAAGAAAAGGTGCACTGAAAAGGTCAAATGCCCACTTTTAATTGAATGGAATGGAACCGAACCGGATGATATGATAAGAACTATCTACACGGTTTTTATACAAAGCCCCTATTTAAAAAAAAAAAAAAAAACCCTCTTGAACGAACAAACATAAAGAAAAAACAAAAGATTTTAAAAAAGTGAGCATCGTTTCCCTCCATTTAGACCCTGCTGTTTAAACATAGTCCTGGAATGGGCGGTGAAGCCTTCGTAACTGCCATTTGAATTTTCGACATAGTAACGGCTATAGAAGAGAGGCAAGCGGGAATGAAAAACTAACCACCTTTTGAACTAACATGTACCACCACCAGTGCCACCCAAGATACAATTTTGTCTCCCTAAAAACATTGTCCAAGAAGGTAGCCAAAGTCACTACCAATCTATCCAACATATTTGTTTCCAGTCAACTGCAGTTTGTTTCCATGCTTGTTGAAGATATCAAGGAAAACATTTTCTAACTCATGACATTAAAAACAGCTAACGGTGCTTCTTTGAAGATGATTTGCTGTACGCTTGTTGAACGTCATCATCATCTTCCTCGTCATTTTCACCATTGTTATCTTCTTCATTTGCATTATCACCTCTCTTTCTCTTGAGGTGAGAGGAAGAAGGTGGTAGATTCTGAACTTCATCATCATCATCATCATCTTCAACTTCTTCCACTTCAGCATCACCTTCTTCATTACCTGGGTCCATATCACTGCCTCCATCATCATGTTCTTCAGCTTCCACCACTGGCTGAACCAGGTACCCTGCATCGTAGTCTTCATCCTGCCATATCATAATGTTTCCATGAATTAGTAGCAGAAAACAACAATATTATGAAAAGAAAAACCATCTTAAATCAAAACAAATTGTACAAAATTGTTAAAATGCAAAACACAAAATTCAACAAAAACCCAAAATAAAAAAAAGCAAAATCAAAACAATGGTGAAACCCATATGTGTAGTACTACTTCTAGACAACAAAATATGCAACAAAATATATCAATCAAGCAATGTCAATAACTTCGATTGGATTAATGGCACATCACTTGCAAAAGATTGCTTCACCCTACAATTATCAACACACATAGTTACATATGCTTACTTCAAGAATATTCAGAGTAAAACAACAAAATTTATCATAACGATCCATCAATAAACATCAAATTCAGCACCACGGATGGTTTAGGACAACTGTACTTACTTTATCTATGACTTAACTTCATTCAATAAAAAATATCACACAATATATATTGCACCCATGCCCTCCCTACACAAGGGCTGGAATACAAATGTAAAAAACAAGTGGGCACACCTAGTTTGATGCAGATAATCATTTTTAATTAACAAAATACTCAGTAAATCTTAATAAGCCAATGCAATAAAGAGAAAATTAAAGACATTGCATTCATTTTAACAAGCAAAATCACCAATACAGTGGGGCAGATTGAAAAGGCAAATACAAGACAATACACTAATGTCTCATCAACAGCTATACTTAAGCTGAGGGTTTAAGGAAGACATTCTGGAAGATAAAAATTTGAAAATGCAATACACAGTGTTTCAGAAACTTTCTTTCTGAACTTCAACTTAAAATCTCACGTCTAACAAAACCAATGAACTGTCTCAGTTTTCTTAAGTTATGGAATCAAAGCTTCTCTGAGAAAGGAACAGCAGATTTATGAAACACATCAAGATCTTAAAAAATATTTCATTTAAACTACAGAAGTAAAATTTGGACAATCATTGAACTGTTTTTCTCATTTCGTACAGAAACTCAAAATAACATGAATGCAAAACTAAGCTTAAACATCTTCATTTCTCACAATATACAAAATTCAAACAATTGTTCAAATATTGTTTAAAAATCAAAACTTTTAACACCCTGAGGTTGCTCCTTCATAAAGGTGGTGGACAGGGAAAAAAAAACAGAGAGAACCATCAACCATGCAGTGAAGAAGGATGCAGGAGAGCAAAAAGATACTAGACTTTTTCACAGAATATTCATCATATAAAATTGTTTTTCAAGTACTGTCTTATTGTTAAATGATAAAAATTTGCTCAAACAAAAAACGTTCTGAAATAAAAAATTGCAGGAGGCTAATATCTTTACCAGATGCAGAAGTTCATAAAGATACAAAAGTGAAAGATGCAATACAAATGCAAAAGAACATGATGAAGAACAAACTAATCAGTAACAGCTCATTAAACAATTTAACAGCAGTCAAGTCCTCTTCTCATCTGAAACAGAAAAGCAAACAATCCATTAATCCAGCAAATAGGCACATACAAAAAAGATAGGAATAAATAAGATTCTATCATACAGTAACATAAAAGGTATGAATTTTATTCTCACCTCTTCAGGCTCATCTTCATCTTCAACTTCAAACACCCCATCATCCTCAACAGCTTGCTCTTCCTCTCCAGTCTCTCCATCACCGTCTCCATCTTCCTCACCATGTTCATGGCCATCAATCTCCCCCTCTGCGCTTGTCAACCTCCCTATACTCTCCGGTTCTCCAAAATCACCATCTCTTTCCTCATTGTCAACCTCCTCTTCTTCATCCTCATCCTCATCATCTTCATCATCATCATCATCATCATCATCTTCAACGCCATCTTCCTCATCATCAGTTACCCTTGCAACCTCATAAACTTCCACAATGTCTTCCTCCTCCACAGATTCGTTATCATCATCATCTTCACCTTCAACCTCATCATCGTCATCATCTTCCCCACTCAAAGCCTCAACTCGATACCCATTTGTCTGATGGCCACTTAGCCCGTTGGCCTGTCCCATAGGTCCATGAGCTGTCTCTGCCTCTTCTTCATCTGCATCACTCTCTTCCTCCTCGTCCACATCCACAATCCCTTCAATATTCTCACTATGTCCATTATCACTCCTAGGCCGATCCTCGCCATCAATTTCTCCACTCCCTGGGTCATCCTCATCGTCATCCTCATCATCATCTTCCTCATCATCTGTTTCTGGCCTCTCATTCTCCTCTGCATCCATCTTATCCAAATACTTCAAAGACTTTATCATCGCAAAAACCCTAGATCGATAATCTTTCACTCTCGTAACTGGACACTCGTACAGATCGAGAGAGACAATCCTGAGCTGAGCTAATGGGGCAAGATCTTCAATATACTGGATCCGATTATTTGACAAATCAAGGTCGCGGAGAGATTCCAAGCCCGCTTGGACCAGAAACTCAAGGCCTCCGGCTATGCGGTTGTCAGAGAGGATAAGTTTCTGCAGTTTCTTGAGCCGTGGAAACTGCTCAAGCGATGAGACTCCGATGTTCGCGATTGAAAGGAGCTCAAGGTTCTCGAATCTCTCTAGAAGACTCGGCGGTGGCAGCCGGCCCTGCACACACTTCACAGCACCGTCTAGTGTTAGAGTACGAGTCACCCTGTGGTCCGTTTGACCGTCTAAAGCTGTTTCCACAGCTCTCTCCCAGATCTCGTCCATCAAATACGAAACCCGATATCTCATACAACGATTTTTTTTTTATCTTTAACCTACAATCTTCTGTAATTTAAACTATTTATCTCTTCTTTTTTGTTCTCGACAAATCGATTCGAAACTTTAAGATCACTGATTTTGAAGCCAAGCCAAGAACACTATGAGATTAAGAAAAATTTCATGCAATATTAAATAAACTCGTAAACAAAGCAGTTGCCAAACAGTAACCCTGACCCTACTTTTTGAAGATCGATGGCAGACTGAGAGCTATTATCTCGTTGATAAGCATAAAACCCTAAAATTTTCAGGTGTACGGTCCTCTGTAATTTGTTTGAGGAAAAATAACATAA
This sequence comes from Cedrela odorata, assembly GCA_035584115.1. Classification (NCBI taxonomy): domain Eukaryota; kingdom Viridiplantae; phylum Streptophyta; class Magnoliopsida; order Sapindales; family Meliaceae; genus Cedrela; species Cedrela odorata. The sequence continues at coordinate 4,419 of JAXCLQ010071543.1, forward strand.
AATTGTAATTAAAAAAACCTAATTTTAATTCTCTCTCTCTGTTTTTTATTGGCTAAGAGGGGTTGAGTCGGGATAAGCCTAGAGGTGAGAGGCGCGGGGTTCGTGGCTAGGGTTAAGAGGGGTGCGTGTGTGAATTATTGGAGAGATGTGAGTCGTTAGATTGAAAAGGACACGGATCAATGACATGGAAAAATGGACGGTTGGGATTGAAGATAGTTGTGTTTGTTTTCGAGAAGGATGTAGACGAGTGATATGGATGGGAAAGAGTGAAGAAAGTTGGGGTCTGGGGGAATCGACAAGTTTAACACGTCACTTTTAGGTGTAAATATCGGGGCTCTTTTAGTAATGCCACTGATCTTTGGAGAATTTACGGAAGTGCCTGAAGTATATGAACCGAGCGATTGGATTGCCGAAGTAGGATGCCATCTGTGGACCGTCAATGGACCTATTGGACACCCAGTAGCGGATCATTGAATCACCATCTGATTCTAATATAAGGTTTATTATCGCAGTAGGTATTAAGGATTTATATGTTAAATGTACAGAGTAATATATTACTAAGACATAGGATTTAGACAATAGAGATCAAAGCAACAGCAATGTACAATGTACACTATAACTATTGCCCGATTCCCATTTCATTAATGGCAATTCTACCGTTCAACAGAGTGGACGTCTGTTCTAACACGATGCAGTGTTTCATAATGCATGTGCTATAACAGGGGACCGAAACATGAATTTAAGAATCAAGATTCATTACAAACTATATTTTTCAAGTATTGTACACCAGAAAGCAGAACCCATTCTCTGGAGCCATTAGTCCCTACATTGACTGTCATTTTTACCTTCAACCTGATAGCCAGTTCCTTTAAGCTCGATGTGACCTTCCTGCAACATCGGTGGATGTACAACCTGAACACTCGCAGTAGCCATTGAAGAAGGTGAGGGCCGAAATGGCCACGTGACTGAACTTACAGTTGAAGCAGGAGCACCTAGAAACTGACTTGGTCTCATAAAAGTAGTAGTAGCCGGTTTTGTGTCCTTGTTATCTACCTTCTGGTCGAAAACTTGACGGTCAGCTTGCAACTCACTGAGGTCCCCTCGAGTAACACTAAGATTTTTCTCTCTAGTTGTCCTTACATTAGAAGCTCCAAAGTGAAGCCAGGGCTGGCTAAAGGGTGATGGCCGATTCAACATAGGTACATGGGCACCATTAGCATCACTGTTAGGTCCATTACTTTCCGCTTCTGTGACCTCATTTGGCTTGATAGACTTAGTTTCTGGCAGCTTATCTTTGTCCACTGATGTTAATTCACTTGAATCAACTTTAACTACTGATGTGCGGCCTGAGGTAATTGTGGTAGTAGGAAATGCTTTCTCAGGAGGGACAGCCGGAGTATAATTAGAAGGGAGTAGGTCGTCCCAATTCTCCAATAGTTCCTTGTAGACTTTTCTAAGGGTGACCTCAGTCAAACCTGTCACCTTACAAATTTCTGCCTGAGTCTTGCGTTTGTCTTCTAACTGGCAGGCAAGATATATAGCAGCTGCAGAGATGCTAATGGGATTCCTCCGAGTGCAGAAGCATTTGTTAATCACAACTTCTCCTATGTGAGTTGCAAGCAACTGGGAAGTTACAAAGAAGTTAATCATGAAAAACGTTTGATCAAGAGGAAAATCAAGTCCACATGTGCAATCTTCTAAACTGATTAGTACATAGTCCTGTATGTATTTAATCTCATAAAATTTCAACGCCATATACACATGGGCACAACACAAAAAGAAAGAGAAATGTATATCTACACATTTTTCAAATCATCAAATGCTCCGTGGAAGCCATTCACATGAATTTTCATAAAAGTTTCAACAAAATTAAGAAACATTCCACATACTTCCTTCAAGCACTTGCAATTTGCAAAGCATTAAAAAAAACTTTAAAAGAAAACAGGCATAAAATAAAGTTCCACTCAGTTGCCAAGACAATGAGGATACCTAAACCAAACATTGACATTTTGGAAGACCCAGGGTGAAGAATTTATTTTGACAGAACCCCAAGGGGTCAGATTGCAGAGTGCTTTTGATTCAACTAAGAGGTCAAGCTCAAAAACCCCTCAGGGGTCACCTACCTAAGACTTATATCCTACGAGTTTCCTAGCCACCAGGGTTGTAAGGTCCGGCAGTATTCCCACTTTTTAGAACTCCGTGAACATAAAAAGGATGAGAGATTTCTAGGTTAAAAAAGAAAAGTTATTTTGAGAGTCTTTTATTTATGTATTTTGGTTCACACATCACAGAAATTTCATGTTCATTCTGAATCTGTAACACACATTATCATGAGGAATCCCTTCTGGATTATAAAATTTCAACATTTTTTGGAGCTGTATATCCTGAAACTGACTAACATTAAGGTATATTTAGTACTGCTAGTTTCTACTTAACATTAAAAGCAAAACTAAAAATATGTTACATTATGTAATTCTATCCTCAACAGCTGTGCCACAGCATCTCAACCTCAAACATACTTTAAATTATTCAAACACACAACCATATCAAATCACCAATCAAGGACTTATTCAAGTATAACCTAACCCAATCAAGGCCTTCAAGACATAAAATTTCCAACTCAATCCACCAAAATGACCAGGTTTAAGCTGTGATTTCTGAATGAGAAGATACCTGAGCAGATTTGTTGAGTTGGAGGAGGGTGCAAAATCTTGGCATATGGACTGCTATGGAATTGCTATTAATGGGCTGACTCAGTTGTAGAGCTTCTCCCAGTATCTTGATGTACTTCCCAATCTCCTTCTGAGGTACATTAGCCGCAATTGATATTTCCTGTTATTGTAAGTTAGATATTAAAGTTAGAGACACTCTAAACTAGAGTAAAGATAATGGAAAAAACACAGCAGAGAATCAGTTGCAAAGCAAATCACTAAGCATAGAGCTCCATTAAAACGAACATAATCTCTAGGGATGCATAAAGCAACAACCGCAACAAGGAAAAGTAACAGTTAACAAGAACTGATATGTCTTCTCTTCACGCTAGATACTAAAGATATATCAACGGGCTCCTTAAGAACACAAATTAAGGATAATAAATTTAATCTGATCCCGGGGTAGAGCTAGTTTTGAAACTACAAATTAATATCATAGAATCCAGCTAAGTTTTCTAACAGCAATTAACAGTAGCGATTAAAAAGAAAAATTATAGAGAAGAGGAATGAAAATACCTGGAGGGTTCTGGGCTCTTGAGCTTCTCTAATGGACTGAACAAGAGCAGCAGTGGCAAGAGCTTCAACACTTCTATTCCTCAAACAAGTAGCCGAACAACAATCTCTAAACAACTGAAAAGCATGAATAGATATGTCGTAGTCCAATCCCAGAATCGATGCCACGTCAATGATCTGCATATACGCTCTCAAATTATCCATCACAACACTCGATGACGTGGACGATGTAGACGAGGATAAAAGCTCGAAGGTGCGCTCGAGCTCCGCGAGGTAGCCAGAGAAGGAGAGTGAGGAGCGGAGGAAAAGCGGGCTAGGCTCGAGGGACCAAGTAGAGAAAGCCGTGATGAAGCCCGTGTGCTCGAAGGGATCGTCGTCGTTTCGGCGGGTTTGTTGGGCGGGAGGGAGATCGGAAGTGACGAGGCAGAGTGGATTGTCTTGGGCGCGGGTATGGAATAGGTGGTGTTGCTGGGATTGGCGCTCTTCGATGACTCGGCCGCACGAGACGCACTCTGTTATTGACCTGCCGGTACTTGTGGTGGCGCACCGACCCTGCGTCGCTGAGCAGTACGGGCACTTCATTTTGGTTCTGGCTGGATTTGCTTCAAACTGCCTAAATCATTCGCTATAGCCAATAGTGTTTTTTTTTTTTTTTTTACGAAAATGACCCAATTTGGGGACATTGTATTTATAGTTGGAATTTTAAATTTGTTATATTTATGATAAAAAAATTAATATATATATATAAACACTAAATTCATGTATATTTAAATTTAATTATTCAATGGACACTTAACAACAGGGAAGATAAGTTTCAATTAATATCAACAAACTCAAGAGAGATGTGATAATTCCCCCACAATGATAATTCCCAATAATATAATCATTATTTTGTTATCTTTACTCTTTAGACACTCGGTGACAGCAGCTACAAGAAAAGTAGGGCACTCACAAATTCAAAATGAAAACTAGCTAACTACGACGTGTCTCGCATAGAACAAATATAAGATAGCCTACACATACTATTGGCATTGCAAAGAGCGAAACCAACACCCATATATTTGCTTATCAAATTGTCCAAACAAAATTGTTGAGATACACGCATGTTAGCACGGGCATGATATCAAAATACAGTGGGGTACTTAGGATCTCAAGAGAAAAAAATCTTTCCCTGGAATTTATATAATCAATCTCAAGAGAAAAAAAAAATCTCTCACTTGAGTGTATCTGTTCAAAAGGTTTGTTTTACTCTACTATCCACTACACATGACAGCAAAAATTTGGAAGAATGAGAACCTAATTTAAATACATAAATTGTCTCTGTTTAAAGAAACATGAAAAATTGAGTATGATTTTGTTCCAATTACTGCTTTGTAACTTTGGGCAGCACAGGAGCAAAATGAAGATTTCTATCCTCGGATCCTTAGCTTTTTTCACATCATTGACCAGTCCCAGTTGAGGCTAGCAATGCCCTGCCTCTCTCAGCTAGCTTCAGGCTCTTACTTAACTGATGAGCACTCTGAGAAGAACACAATCCACTAACGCTATATTAGTTTCTGTATGCCTGGATCTAATAAATCAAGCACAATAATAGTAACAATACCATTTTACTTTTGATTCCAACAGTTTTGTTAACATGTGGCAGGCACGTGGAGCCAGTACCCGCCAACACAAAATCACAAAAAGCAAATTATTATTACCTTCATCAAGTATAGCAAATTGCTCGGTGTTAAAAGTCAGAAAACATTGGATTGAAGCAAATGAATATGTAGAAGTTATTTAATACCAAGACGATTGCAAACATAGCAGCAGACAAGTCAATAGCTTCAAACAAGTAATCCAAATCGTATAAACTCAATGTTAAAGCGGGTCAAAAAGAAAACCTGTATTTTACCCCTTTTATGTCGACCTCAATATGTAGGGATTCTACCATATTAACATGACCAGAATTTTTGTAATGTGCCTAGAAAACATAACAGATGAAACAAGGCACAAAATAAAAACTCACCTGCAGGAAAACCAACCCAGTCACCTCTAACATGTTACAAATTCATGCAAAAGGATTGTCTCAATAAAGAATAAATTCATTACAAAGTACCTAAGAGAATGGGGCCTGAATCTAAAATGTGTGGGAACCATATATGGGGGCCTCAAAAAGATCAACTAACAATCGATCTCTAAACTCTTAACTCATCAATGAATGGTAAGAGGTCCCTGAAAATTGGGACAAGAAAGATTGGATAGACAATAAAAAAAAAATCCTTAAAACCGTAGACTTCAATCCATAAGTAGAATGCTCTATGCACTCAAAGATCAACAATTCCTCTCAAGTCATGTACCTGAAGGCAAAGACATCTGAACCAACATGCAAACCAAACCTCTTCCTCCAATTCCCCCCAAACTTTTACACTTCCATCACTGTCTTAGAAGTGACCTGATAAACACTGCAACATAATGAAGTATAGACCAAATCTTAGTAGCAAATAGACAGCAAAGAAGAGGAAAATGAATTATTTCTCCATTGTTTTGAAAATATAGCACCAAAAGGAAAAAAGAAAAGAGTTTATTTTCACTGAAAAGAAACTCTTTTTGGGTACTCTAGCTTGCCAAGCTCTCTTCCAAGGCTAACTTCTTGTAATGTTTTTACTTGAAGCCATGAATGAAGACTCAAAAGCATAGCTCCTACAGGTGTTGAACACTATACGTCCTCCACCAGATACAGATTCATGTGAAAGAATATCACTCTTCTGGCCAAAACTCAATCTAATGTTTAATCAGATCTTCATATTCCCAAGGGTTGCTACCATAGAGAATTAGTCAGTCAAATATTTGCCAGTATATCACTTCTCCCACCTCCGTATAGCCCCAGTGGTGCAGAGTCATATAACATATCAATCACTGTGTTCACATTCTAGTAAATAAACAAAACTTCTGAGCTTGTAGGTTCCTCTAGGAAAGTGATCGACCTAAAGATCACTATCATGGTTTCTGTCAATGAATGACCAAATGTATAAAAGAGTGACCTGGTCCTGTTTTTTTCCATCTCATAACCTCCAGCCCAATCCTATAAAATCCATTGTTTATTTAAAATAAAAGGCCAGATATTATAAATCCCAAAGTGACCTGGGCCCCATATGAACACAGAACAGAAGTTTGCACCACATTCATATTATATTAAACAATGCCATTTTCAAATAAACATCCAGGTCGGCCAGGAACCCTTGGCTGAGTTAGGGGAAACATGGAAGATGTTGAATATACATAATTAATCTACATGCTCTAGCAAAGTATGATGAATTGAATTTCAGACTTTATGCCACAGCCTACATTGACTGGGGTGAGCAGTGACAATGTTTTAGTAGACAAAGAGAAGGAATCATTGATGACTGACAAACTTCAGGACTACAGACAGCTCCTTCTTCTAGCCTAGTAAGAATGCTTCAGAAGGATTAACACAGAAGCAAGCTCACTCCTGCTTGTCCCGAAGCTACCAAAATGGATATCAGATCACAGGTCAATCTTTCCACTCAATAAAGAAATACGTGAACACCAATTTCGAGTCGCTCGACTATTAAGATACTAATGACAGATGATTATGTAAATTGGTTGGACATCTAAGTATCAAGGATCTGCTCAGATTTACCACCAAATGGACTTAACAGCTATAGTAAGGCTGCTACTGCTGATGCCGACATGATTTAAAGTCTCATAAACAAATGCACCAATTTTCAGCTCAGAAAAGCTAATTAATTAGACAATCAAAATGATCGGATCAGAAATCAACAAGTATTGACTATGGTTAAAGCAGTTTTAATTGCATTCGCATTTATGGCTTATTGAACCTTAACAAACTAATCACTAAGAAAACAGCAATGTATCAGTCAATGCAACACAAATTAAAATCAAACCGCAAGTTCAATATCGAAAATTAATCCTCACCGTGGAGTGGAAAGGAGGCGGATCAAGAATAACTGAGCGAACAGACATCTTAGCGATCTCACTGATGGCAGCCTCTCTAACTTCAGGCACATCACTGCTCAACTCCTCGTACGCAGCCTCAAACGCCTCCTGCCAAAATCTCGGTAATCTGATCCGATGGCTGTTCGTGTACACATCCCACATGTGCTTCACCACCTTCTCTCTCTCCTCCATTTCCTATTATCACCACAAATAACCAAAAAAAAATCACTTACAATCAGTTCATATATATATATATATATA